>CM029468.1:10900374-11030334 GCA_017140325.1 Eucalyptus leucophloia subsp. euroa
TGATGTAACTTTTCATAATTGGTGATCCAAGTCTCACGGAAGGAGTTTGGCCAACGTATCCTTTGGGATTTGTCAGGAACATGGATGCATGACGCCTGGTCATTGCATGGAGATGAACAACGCATCTTCATTACCATTGTTGAAGTTGAGGTCGAGGGCATGATTACGCACTCGATAAACCATCCAGTAATGTAGGGAATTGCTTTCTGATTCAGCGGTTTGAGGGCTCGGTGAGCTGAACTTGTACTTTCGAGAAAAGAAAGTAGTTGCGGGTCTGATAGAGCGATGTTGAAGTTTGGATACGAGTCACAAGACTGTTCCAGCATTCAAGGTGGTTTGAGCAGTCTTGATACAAGCATGCTGATATTGTAAAACCTGGTGTCTAACAAGGCAATTCTTGCCACTATCGGCAATCCTTTACGACCATGGAAGGTAAGAGCAAGAGAACAGCTCCATAATGGACATGAGAATATCCCTGCTTGTACCCATTGTGCGGGAAATTCGGGAGGGATGCGAGAGTAACAAAGTACTCCTTTTCGATGGTGAATTGGATGCCGATCGAATTTGGAGGATTGGACGTATTCCTTTACTTGCTTTGGAGTACGGTGAATAAGTTGGCGAATGGAGCGGATAGGTGAGAATGATGAGGTAGGCTTAGCAAAGGCGGAGTATGGGTTCATAAGGGGAAGCTGAGTTTGAGATCTTGGTTTCATCACTAAGAGAAACTTCATAAAGATAATCTATCTTAGAGGCATTGGAAACACGAAATTCTGACAGAGCTGAAGATGAAGAAGAAGAGGTAGGAGAAGGAGCAAGAGAAATAGGTGCTTCGAGAATTTCTGGATCTGTCAATTTTTAAAAAGGAATTTTCTTTCAAAAGATTATCTTCATTTTCTTTAAGAGAGGAGACATTTAAGTCTAAACTTTTAACTCTTTCTTCTAAAACGATTTCCTTTTGTTTTAGAGCTGAGTTTTCCTTTTTAAGTTCGGAAATTCTTTTGAGAGAAGTCTTAAGACTAAAACACAATTCATTAATGTATTTAGAAACTTTGACAGGAATTTTAAAATCACTTATCTCAAATTCACTGTCTGAGTCTGATCCAGAGTTTGAGTCTGAGTCTGATTGTGCCATCAGACATAGGTTGGCATATTCATTATCACTTTCTTCACACTACAGTATCCTCCGGTTTCGGCTTTGAGAGCTTTTCGAAACTTTTCAGCTTTTCTCTCTTCTTCTTGAGAAGAGGACAAGTTGGGTACGATGTGTCCCTTTTCTTACATTCAAAGCAAACTATATCTTTGTTTAATTCCTCATCATCAACGGACTTGATGCTGTCTTTGAAAACTTTGTTTCCATGAGTTGAACCTTCTTCCTTTTCTATTCGGTTTTACGAATCTTCTTATCATGAGAGCAAGCTCCTCATCGTCCATGTCATCTTCAGAATCTGTATCATCATAATCATCATTTGATTTTAATGCAATGGATTTCTTACCTTTTGGATCTTCGTCTTCATTGATTCGTTCCACTTCATAAGACTGAAGAGTTCCAATCAACTCGTCGACCAGAGATAGTGGCATAATTCTTTGCGTCTCTACGATTGAAGTCTTTATGTGATTCCAATCCTTAGAGAGTCCACTTGGTAGCTTGTTTTACCTTCATGGGATCAGAAATTTTGTCCTTAATTCTCAAGACCATTGACAATATCGCAAAAACGGCTAAACATGTCGGTTATAGATTCTCCTGGTTTCATTTTGAAGGCTTCATATTGACCGAGGAGAATGTTAATTCTGGTTTCCTTCACTCGATCTTGTTGCTTCATAGGTGATATGCAATATATCCCAAACTTCTTTGCTTGTAACACAAGAAGATATTACGGTATATTCAATTGGTGACAAAGCACAATATAAAGAGTAAATTGCTTTTGCATCGAGTACTTGTCTCTTGATTATCTCTTCCTGAGTCATTCCGCTTGTCTCAACAGTTTCTTTCCCTCTTTCCGAGACTGATGCAACTGTAGGAGTAATTCCTTTTTCTACAACGTCCTATTCTAGAGGATCCTTTGATCGTAGGAAGGCTTTCATCTTGTTCTTCCATATGTTGTAATCCTTTCAATCAAAGTAGGGTGGTCTGGTATTGCTTTGCTCTTCCACCAACCCTGGTGCTAGCATACTAGCCATGGATCTTTTACTCTGAAGTAAAACACTTCAAATAAAGTGAGTACACGAGCTCTGATACCAATTGATATAGCTAGTTTAAGTACCTAGAGGGGGTGAATAGGTATATGCAAG
Source organism: Eucalyptus leucophloia subsp. euroa (assembly GCA_017140325.1). NCBI lineage: Eukaryota > Viridiplantae > Streptophyta > Magnoliopsida > Myrtales > Myrtaceae > Eucalyptus > Eucalyptus leucophloia. The sequence continues at coordinate 10,902,664 of CM029468.1, forward strand.
ATTTTTCTCGATAATTGCACAATACTAAACAGTTGATAGATTTGAGACGAACAATAATCAAAGTAAAACTGAGAGAAGGGAAGAGAAAATTGAGCACGCGGTTTGTAGTGGTTCGGCTTATTTCAAGCCTACGTCCACTCTTCTGCACTGACAGTCTATTGGCTGGATTCCACTATGAACAAAGAGATGTTACAGCGATGTTCTCTCTTGATTTCTCGGTGTAGATGATCTACCACACTCGCTCAAGGTATCACTAAGTATAGACACTCTTTGAGTATACAATTTCCTTTCCCGAATGTATCGACTAATAATCAAGGTGCTTCGTACGGAATTTCTCTATCGATCATGCACTAAAGCAACTAGAACGACTTCCTTTTATACTCCTTTATACCATCATACCCGTTGGCACTTACCAAAGGAATTCCTCCAATCTACCCATTGGACGGAATTAATCAAGAAGATCATTCGAGCTATTAAAGGAACCTGACGATAGCCCATCAATCTTGTTCACCCATACAATCAGGATCTTGGTTTCCAAGAATAGAACCTTCCAAGAATATTTTGTCGAGCATCGGATCTTCAAACGATCTTGATTACGAATAGAAGAATCCGTTATAATTATCCAACCAGGAGATCTTCTCGGAGGATAGGACTAAATCCTCAACCAAATACTTGACTCCGGATTGCCTTCGTCCTTTGGATTAGAAAAACTGTCAATGAGAATAGTCTTGAGTCTTGAGTCTTGAGTGCTGAGTCGGTGATCGAAACTCTTCGACTCTAAATGAAGGCTTGCAATTATCCAGACTAGACTGATAGAAACGTTTTGTCAACTTCAAAATATTCTGAAAAGATTTCTCCAACAATAAGAAGTTAGAAAAGATTCTTTCAATCCAAAAACCCTATTGCAACAAATCTGGTTTGGGAATGACTTCAGAAACCATTTCTTTAATCGATTTTCCAAAAGTGAAAGAAAGAATTAAACAATGATCTACAAAAACATTTTACAGAAATCTTTTTTAAAATTTTTTTGTAAAACCTGTTGGCCGAAGTGCTATCAGATGTTCAAAGTGTAATAGCTTATAACATTTCAAGAAGAAATGTCCTAAAGCCTGGAGACCTATTAAGAAAGTAGGGCAAATACTGTGTTTGGTACTAACTCTTCTGGACTCAAAAAAAAAATCTGAGTACCAAAGAAAGCTTAAGTTCCTTATGTGATTGCAGGTTACTGTCAAGAAAAAGAATAAATGGTATTTGGATAGTGGCTGCTTAAGACACTTGACAGGAGATTCAAGCTGTTTTATAAAGCTTGTGCAAATAAAAGGAGGAAAAGTTTCTTTTGGTGATAACAGCAAATGAAGAATTGTTAGATATGGAACTGTAAAGATTGGAAGTCTCACAATCAACAATGTCTCATTGGTGGAAGGTTTGAATTACAATTTACTAAGCATAAGTTAACTGTGTGACGCTGGTTTCAAAATTAATTTCCAAGAAGGCACTTGTTCGGGAATTAGTAAAGATCTCTCTCAATCTTTCACTGGACGAAGACATGGGAATATTTATCTTTTGGAAATAAAACCAGAAAGCTCTCAATGTCTAACATCGATTCAAGAAGAAGCAAATCTTTGGCATAGAAAGCTTGGCCATGTTAACATGAAGCAGATTGCCAAAATCTTCTCCAATAAGCTTGTTCGTGGATTGCGCAACCTATCTGATCAAAAATCTGAATGATGCACACCATGTGTATTGGAAATCAAGTTTCTACTAATCGAGTTTTGTAGCTTTTGCATATGGATCTTTTTGGACCAACTAGAACACAAAGCATTGGTGGTAAGATATACTACCTAGTAATCATGGATGATTATTCTCGATTTACTTGGGTTTATTTCCTAGCAAGTAAGTCTGAAACTTTTTCTTACTTTTCAAAGTTTGCCAAGAAAGTTCAAAATGAGAAAGGTTATATTATTTCAAGCATATAAACAGACCATGGAAATGAGTTTGAAAATTAAGACTTTATTAAATTTTATGATGAATTTGGTTTCCAGCATGTTTTCTCTTCTCTATATACTCTAGAACAAAATGGAGTTGTGGAAAAAAAGAATAGATCATTGCAAGAGATGGCAAGAACCCTTTTAATTGAAAGTAATATTTCTTCTCAATTTCGGGCTGAAGCAGTTTCTACAGCTTGCTATATTATTAACAGAGTGTTTTTGAGACCCATTTAGAGAAAACTCCATATTAAGTATTTAAAGGGAAAAAGCCAAATGTTTCTTACTTTCGTGTGTTTGGTTGTAAGTGCTTTGTTTTGAAAAATGCAAATATTGGACTGATAAGTTTGAAGAAAAATCAGATGAAGGAATTTTCCTTGGTTACTCAACTTCAAGCAAAGCCTATAGAGTATTCAACAAGAAAACTCAGTCTATGGAATAATCTATGAATGTCAAGTTTTAAAACTTTATGCAAACTCAAGTGGACCAGACTCAACTTGAAGAGTCTGAACCGGTTCTAGACATCATAAAGTCTACTTCCCGCGAAGTGGTTCAAACTTCTGAAGTTCAACAACAGGAAGAACCAAAAGGGTCAACTGAAGCAGAAGATCAGCAAACCTTCAAACCTACCGCAACTGGAAGCATGAATCAAGTTATCCCAAAGAACTCATCATTGGCAACATTGATGAAGGAATTTGCACCAGATCCAAACAGCGAGAAGAGTCTAGTGCTTTGGCACTTGTTTATAAAATTGAACCTAAAAGTATAAAAGAAGCCTTAGCTGATGAAAGCTGGATTGAAGCCATGCAAGAAGAGCTCAGATAGTTGAGCATCAATGATATTTGGGAACTAATTCCTAAACCCAAAGGTAAGTCTATTATTAGAACTAAATGGGTTTTCAGGAACAAGGCGGATGAGAAAGGAAAAGTGATCAGGAACAAAGCAAGACTCATGGCCAAAGGATATACGCAAGAAAAAGGAATAGACTATGATGAGACTTATGCACTAGTAGCAAGGTTAGAAGCAATTAGATTATTACTTATTTTTGCTTGGTATAAAAATTTCAGGTTATTTCAAATGGACGTCAAAAGTGCATTTCTAAATAGATTTATCCAAGAAGAAGTTTATGTGGAACAACCACCTGAATTTGAAGATCCAAAAAGACCAAACTCATTTTTCAGACTGAAAAAGGCTCTATATGGATTAAAGCAAGCGCCTCGAGCTTGGTATGACAGGTTAAGTAAATTTCTAATTCAAAATGGTTTTGTTAAAGGAAAGGTAGATATTACATTGTTTATTAAAAAGGTTCAAATTTATATTGATGATATTATCTTTGGATCATCTAATGAAAATTTGTGCAAGAAATTCTCTAAGTCTATGCATGATGAATTTGAGATGAGCATAATGGGTGAATTATCTTTCTTTCTCATATTACAAGTAAAACAATCAAAGGAAGGAATTTTTATTCACCAAGAAAAATATGCAAAAGACCTCATAAAAAAGTTTGGAATGGAGAATTGTAAAAAGACTGATATACTAATGTCAAGTTCTTCAAAGCTGGACAAAGAAGAACGAGGGAAGAAAGTTGACTAGAAGCTCTATAGGAGTATTATTGGTTCACTTCTTTATCTTACTTCTTCTAGACCTAACATTTTGTTTAGTGTTTGCATTTGTGCTAGATTTCAATCAGATTCCAAAGAATCTCATCAAAGTGCCGCAAAACGCATCATCAAATACATTGCAACTACTTCAAAGTTAGGTCTATGGTATCCAAAAGATGGAGACTTTACTCTGCTTGGATATTCAAATGTAGATTTAGTAGATTGCAGAGTCGATAGAAAGAGTACTTCTGGTACTTGTCAACTACTGGGCAACAATACAGTATCTTGGTTCTCAAGGAAATAAAGTACTGTAGCTCGTTCAACAGCAAAAGTGGAGTATGTAGCTCTTAGAAGCTGTTGTTCTCAAATCTTATGGATAATGCAACAACTGAGAGACTTTGGAATCGAAGACTCAAGCACTGAGATCAAATGTGACAACACAAGTGCTATCAATCTCACAAAGAATCCAATTCTTCATTCAAGGGCAAAGCATATAGAAATACGTCATCATTTCATTTGAGATCATGTTCAGAATGAAGAAGTTTTGATTCAATTCATTGACTCGAAGAATCAACTGGCGAACATATTTACAAAGCCACTGGAGAAAACCTTATTTGAGTCTATTCGTGCAAGACTGAACATTCTATCGTTTGCCGGGTAAAGTCTGAAGGTGTTCAGACTCGGAATTTCTAGTTGTTACAACTATAAGTAAATTTCTTATAATTAAATGTGAAGTTATTTTTGGATAAAAATTTCAAAAAGGTACGATATCTTTTTAATTGCTTTTTGCCTATTTTGTTTTTAGAAATTATCTTTATTGATGATTGTTCATTTTCAAAAATGCAATTATCATCTTTTTTGAAAAAGGTAGTTTTTTTTTTTTTAAAGGCAGTTTTTGCTTTTTTTGTGCAACGTTTCTTATACCTGCTTTATATACTGTCGAAACTCTTCTTCTTCATTTATGCATCTCTTGAAACCCTAGAATATTGTGTTCTTACTTTCTCTCACTTTTGCTTGAGCTTAATTCAAAAAGTTTTCACCTTTTCAACAAACGAGTTCGATAAACTCCCCTAGACTGCTACAATGTCTTACCAAATAAATTTTCAAGAATTGCAAGCCGGGGACCACGGCATATGCGTGAGGGACCTACGCATTTCGATTTGACTGAGGAAGAAGATTCTCCTAAACATCAACCACAACAGCAATAGCCTAAACAACATTCTCAACAATGTCAACAAGCAATGCAAAACCCTCTTCCATAGCAAGAACAAGAAGAGGTTATTGAAGATGTTGAACCTATAAGGACTCAAAAACCCCAATTTATCTATAGATTGTATTCCAACTTGGAAAGGGGTGGTTCTACTGTGAATCTGATTGATGAGTTCTTAAAAGCACACGGTTACAAAAATGAGACATTTTTCTTAAACACTATGGAAAGATTAGGAATTGCGCCTCAGGGTTTGGTAGAATGGACATTTGAAAATTTTTCTAGTGATTCGAGATTCGGTTAGCTTGAAGGGAAAGATGATGATGAGAAGATGTTTGCTCACTTTCAGCCCAGGATGGGTGTTATTGCGAAGGTTCGTGGTATAGAAATGAACTTATTCCGTTCCAAGGACCACAAAAAGTGTTACTCGAGTTTGCTGAAAGGAGGAGTTATGAGCCCCAGGAGTGTGGATTTTGACTTTTTTGACTCTTTAAAGGTTAATTTGTGGGAGAAGCTTGGTCTACTTCAACTTGAGCATTTTTGCAAAGGTTAATTTGAGGGAGAAGCTTGGTCTACTTCAACTTGAGCATTTTTGCACTGAGACGACCGTTGCTATGACACCCCGAACCCTTCGCAGGTCGTCACCAGCGCCGGTGTTACACTTGATTTCCTTCTACTATCTTGTACTTAATACAAGCGTCGTTAATCACAGGCATTTTTTTTTTTAAAGCGGTCCCAGCGCGACTCATAGCGGAAGCAAATTAAACATCACCATCTATCCCCCTACCAATCCATGATACAAATACACACCACTAATCATCAAGATTTAAAAGATAAGCCATGCCACTTTTATTTACATATTATCATGATGGGTTTTTCACGGGTCGATACAACAAAAGGAGACCAAGATTTTTAGCCACACTCGGCCTCATCCCAAAAAGATACTACGACCCCTAAAGAAAATCACATGACATTCCCCCATCCAACAGTGGCGGCTACTCCCAAAAAGATGACACCAGCTCTCTACCCTTCACGCAACCATCACACCCATCCAGGTGCATCGGGTGGTGGTGGCGGCAACATCCCCCTAAACACTCCGTCTCGGTGGACATGAACAGACAAAAACACCTGGATGACTGGGCCCTCAGCCAGGCCCACGTCGTACATAACCAGTACACGCACTCACACAAATGTCAGTCCAGGGATAGTGACGCAGTTGATCTCCGTACATTCTACTTCTACATCTGACGGAATACCATAGAAGGTGCCTCGCGTGACGGTAGGAAGCGGCATCTTTCTAATCTGAAATGTTATCCCCAAAAGGGGTGAGTACAACTACTCAGCAGATAGGGAAACCCAATAACATTCCAATGCATCATGCATATCATCACACGTTGCAAGCATCACTTACCTTGTAATCATGCGTATCATGCATCTCACATCATATATATCATCATCATCATCATGGCATATCATACATCATTATCATCATCATGCATTTCATCATGCATATCATACCATGGATGATCATCATGTCACATCACACATCACCCTCATGCATCATCATGCATATACTATCATAGGTGATCATCATATCACATCACATGCCATCATCATCATGCATCATCATGCATATATTATCATAGGTGATCATCATATCACATCACATGTCATCATCATCATGCATCATCATGCATTTATTATCATAGGTGATCATCATATCACATCACATGTCATCATCATCATACATCATCATGCATATCATCATACATATCATGTCATGAGTTAATTATCATCTTTATCTTTCAATTTTGATCACCACATCACCCATTTCTCAAATCATCAATCTCATCATCAACCCTTGGGCGAAACCTCCGAAACGGGGTTCGACAAACTCAGCCATCCCATGGCCAAGTGCTTCGGCCCCACATTCCGGGTATCTCGCATCTCAACTAGCATCACGAGGCATTCCCTTCGGGCGAAACCTCGACAGCGCTTCCGGCCTTTACCCTTCTAGCCGGGCATCCCGCACCCAAATCGGTGTCGCGAGGCATTCCTTCGGGCAGAAACCTCGACAGGGCTTAGGCCCCCAACATTCGGGCATCTGAAACTCCCGGGGAATCTCACGGAATTACGCCACCAGGCCACCAGACAACATCCTCCACCACAACCTCATTCTCATCCACAATTATCCTTTTATCTCAATTTAACATGGCAATTGGCATGGCATCAAACAAATCACACTTGCATTTCAATTCACATGTCATACACATGCCAAAGCTTAATCACATATGCATTTCAACTTAATACATGTACAAGGACCTCATCACACAAGTGCCACACAAATGGAATTGAATCCATGGCCAAATAAAAATCCATTTTATTTTATTTTATTATTATTATTTTATTATTATATTATCATTTTATTATTATATTATTATTTATTTCCATAAATATTAAATTTAATATCTATGATTTTTCCCAAAATCATGATACTCAGAAATCATTAAGCAAACAAATAGAATCACAATTTCATACAAAATTTGTGGCCGAATTGAATTTCTTATAATTTCACAATTTTCACAAAATAGCACCTTATATTCGGATAATGGCCAGACTTGCACAGTTTCCAAATAAATTTGATTAAAATACACATATGGCCTTCAAAAATTACGAAATTTTACAGGGTGATAGCCAACACATTTTCGTACCTTTTTTTATTATGAACTCTAAGCCAAATTATTTTTAGATTAATTTCTATAGCCCTACGAAGCTTCTGGAATCACTACCGCGACGTCCAGAACACACTCCTCCGAATTTCTTAGTTTTCACCCATCAATTCTCTTTCGTTTCTTCTGAAATTTGAGTATGTTATGTACCAAGGTGTCCTTTACAATTTTCATGAAGAGATCTAGGCCAAATAACCAGATTATGGTCACCATTTTAGTCCATGAAGTCTCGGGTGTCTCGGTACACTTCATCAGAATCAATCATCTCTGAGATCTAGCCGATTTACTAGGCTACACTCATTCATTTCTCTTCAAATTTGAGTATGTTGTAGCTTAATGTGTTTCCTACAACTTTAAAGAAGACAACAAAGTGATATCTCCAACAGAAATCAACATGCAACCAAGAAATCAACAAGAGGTCAGTGAAAATTTCGCAGATCTAAAGTCTCCGTACAATAGAACTTTTGACCCCTCAAATCTCCATCGTTTTCTACGAATTTTTAGTATGTCATAGTAAAAGACGTTAGCTTCAACTTTCATGAAGACACCGAAGCCAAAATCGAACTCCAAATACACATGCAAACTCGAACAATCTACTGACTTCAACAAACAGAACGAAAACAGTCACACGGTTTGCAAATAACCCACTCTTACCTCGGTTTTTCGCACAAATCACACCTAAAATCTAACATGCAAACACCACAACAAACATGCAAGGGAAGTTATGGACTCCACTTGCCTTAAAGATGAACAAACGGCGATGAACGACGGCGTACGGTGGTCGGACAAGGCGGTCGAACGGTGAGCACACGGCGGCACCTCCCCCTCGGCTCCGCCTCCTCTCTCTCCCTCTCGGTCTCTCTCTTCCTCTCGAGCTCTCTCTCTCGCACACCTCTCTCTCTTTGGACGAAAATGAAGCAAGGAGTCCGGCCACTCTCTCTCTTCACCCCTTTTATATCCCCTTAAAGCCCATAATTAGTAATGATTGATTCACCTCATGTCCAACCAATGCATGCTCTCCTTTGTGCCACATGTAATTTTTATTTTTGAATTTGAATGGGCTTGGGCTTAGGCCCATCCGGCCACTCCCTTTGGGCTGGTCGAGCTCCCTTCTTGGGCCCTAATGGGCCGACTAGCTTGGCCCACCAAGCTTTAGGCTAATGGGCCCAAGGCCCATTTCGAAAATTAATCCCTCTTTTTCCCCTTTTTTTTTAATTCCTTTCTATAAATATTTCTAAATTTCAGTTTTTAATCTTGGCCAAAGTCTTAGGATATTTTTGCTCATTGAAATTTAAATCATATGGCCAAGCATAGATTATTAATCTATTAAATTTAAATACACAAATCATCAAATTAAAAGACAAATTGGCTAAGGCATAAGCCAAAAGAAATTCTATCACCTAATCAAAGATTTTTAACACACCTTAAGGCTCGGCCTTGAATTTCTGGGATGCCACAGTTGCATACCCCGAACTTACTGCCTACTTTTATTCAAATTAATCATTTATAGATGCGAATAAATTCAGTTTTACTGTGAGGGACGAAGAGTTTATAGTTGATGTAGACACTTTGGCTGACATAATTGGTATCGAAAGAGGAAGATTTCAACCAATTGGCATTTCTTATGCTCATGCTACATTGTCCATTGTTAATGAGAGAATGGTTGAAGGTAAGATTTCTTATTCAAGAATGAATGTCTCCAATATTCTTCTCCCTAAGGTGGTGATTAATTGCATCAGGCCGAAGTCTACCTCAAAGACAGATGTTTCTCGATCCAAAGCGAAGTTAATGTACGTGATCATTTCTGGTCATAAGTTCTATCTGCCTCACACAATTCTTTTGCACATGTATCGAACTGTAGTGAAAGACAAGGGACAACTCCCTTACTCTGCGCTTATCTCTCAACTCTTCAAGCATTTCAAGATCAAACTTCATGCTCCTCTTTGTGTTAGAACCATTCCTCTAATGGTTATTGGTCTCAAAATGGTTTCTAAAATGAGGCCGAAGGAACTAAGCAAGGAGTTGGAGCGCTTCAAGGAGAAGTCCCCTGTGAAGGCGAAACAAGACTTAGAAGCAAAAAAAAGGAAAGGCAAGGAGCCTATAATAGAACTAGTGAAGAAAAGGAGATCTCTTATCTTGGAAGACGAAGAAGAAGATGATGATGATCTAACCATCTCAACTCTTGCCCTACAGAATTTACAGAGTTTTGTGAGCCATACAGAGAATAGAGCACGAGAAGAGAGAAGAGATGAAGAAAGAGAAGAAAGGAGAACAGAGGAAGACAATGGAAGAGAAAGAGAAGAAGAAGAAGAAGAAGAAGAGGGTCAAAACAATTCTTTTGAACCAACACTAGATGCATCATTGTCCGATGATTCGAAGAAGACAAGGAGTGGAAAGATTGAAGAACAACATCACTATAGTGATGAAGTAGAACATGAAGAAGAACATATTTCTCCACCTAAAGGCACGAAGACAGGGGGATATGCTGAGAAACGAGGTACTTCTTCACTCATCTTTGCTAGTGATGTTAGTAGATCTCCACCAAATCCAAAAGAAGTCTTTGCCTCTCAATTCCCTGAAGCAGATTTTGAGGCATACACTCCTAGTCATGGTGATAGAACAACTGACATTCTCCTTATTTTTCAAACTCCTGAAACTGTTTTGGCTAGAACCAGCACTATTATAGATCACTCAGCAGACTTTCAGAGAGTGATGGAACTTCTTTTGGAATTAAGGGGACAGCAATATGCTTTCGAGTTTGAAATGAAGCACATGATGACAGTTTTTAAGACAACATCAGACTCTCTTCAAGAATAGATTCAAGCCCTAAAGCTTCAACTGTAAGAATAGGCAAATGATGCAAATATTCTATAGCTTAAGGAGTCTTTGAAGAAGCTTGAAGACACTGTCAAGTCCATGGGGGATTTCTAGCTCATTCGTATCCCCGAGCAGCCCTGATTCAAACCAACTATTTTCAATCATTTTTTTTTCTCCACTTTTTGCTGATGACAAAACGGGGGAGAGTTTGAGTGCAGATTTGCAATTGGTTCTATTAGATTTGATTTAACTTACTTTACTTTTTGTGGACTTTTAGATTGTGGTTTGTTTCACTTTGGATATTGTTTGACTTGGAACCTTTTGATGCTTGCTTGCAGTGATTAATGTTTGCGATATTGATTATGACTGAATTGTTATTTATCCTTGTGCATTAACATGTATTCTATGCTTGCAAAATTAAAATTTCCAAGTCCTAATCAACTTATTTTTAAGTATTATTTTTGCAGGTCAAAAGTTTTCCAAATCTGCAGGAAAGTTTTGTCACTATAAAAAATGGGGAGATTGTTAGAGAAAACTCCTTTATTGTTTTGAAGTTGACAAAACCTTTCCAAGTTTATATCTGAAGAAGTCAAGACTTTATCGTCAAAGTCTGAAGACCACCAGATTCTAGTCATAAAGTCTAGCCTCGCTGACGAATCCAGACTGAAGTAGTAAGACTTATACAGATATAGGATTATTATACAAATACGAGATTATTTTTAAGATTTCGATTCGTATGATTGTTGGAAGACCTTATAGCTGGATTTCACATTTATTTGATTGATTATTCTTATTGGAAACCACTCCGATATGAAGATCTTTGAAAGGCGAACTAACTTGGAAGGTTCTACTTATGGAAACCGAAATCCAGATTGTATGGGCCAGCAAGATTGATGGGCTATCATCACATTCCTTAAATGACTGAAGATCTCCTTGATTGATCATGTCCAATGGATAGATTGGAGGAACTCCTTTAGAAAGTGACAACGTTGATGAAGGCATGGAGGAGTATATAAGGAAGACTCTCAAGTTGTTCGAGTGTATGCGTGAAAGAAAAATTCCAAAATATGAAACTCTTAGTTCTTTGCTATTTCAATTGCTAAGCTTATACTGTACTCAAAAGAGAGAACAAACATTTGTGAGATGTTGAAAGAGTGTAGTAGAGTTTCTACACTGTGAAGTCGAAGGTGTAAGACTGTAAAAACTCTTTAGATTCATAATGAAATACAGCTAGTGGGCTGCAGCGCGGGAGAGTAGACGTAGGCTTGATCTAAGCCGAACCACTATAAACCTTGTGTCTCTATTATCTTTCCCTGAACTCCTTGCTTTATTTCGTAACTTGATATAACTGCTTGTAGTCGTTTACATCTTCAATCTATTATTCTCTAAAGGCGATTTAATTTACTAAGTCTTGTGAAAATTTCTTTTAACACCTATTCACGCCCCTCTAGGTGTTATTGCTAGCCCTTTTGAAGCCCATCACAAAATCCATCGTGATATGTTCCCATTTCCACTCGAGAATCTCGAGAGGTTGCAAAAGTCCTCTCAACTTATAGTGCTATGCCTTCACTTGCTGACACGTCAAATATTTGGCGACATGCTTGGTGATATCCACCTTCATACTGATCCACCATTAATGTTGACGCAGATTCCGATACATTTTCCTATTGCTTGGATGAATGCTATAACTACTACAATGAGCTTCTAATAAAATCTCCTCATTAAGCTTTGCATTGTCAAATACGCACAATCGTCCTCGGAACCTTAATGTTCCATCATCAGAAATCTGAAAGTTAGCCTCTCTTTTTGTTATCCTCTTGCAGGATCTTCTGAATCTCTAGGTTTGTTTACTGAAGCGTCTTGATCCTAATTTGCACTTTCGGTTCAATTCTGAGGGTGGCCATAAGATTTGAAAGGTAGCCTACCTCAAATTTGAAAACCGAATCTCGAGCTCTCTCGAGTAAGACCCACTCTTTAATCATCATCTGTGCAACTGAAGATTTCTGACTCAGTGCATCTGTGACTTTATTAGTCTTTCCAAGGTGATACAAGATATCACAATCATAGTCCATAAGAAGTTCCATCCAGCGACGCTGCCTCATCTTCTGAGAGAATAGGTAATCGAGAGTTTGACGATTTGTAAAGATCTGGAACCTTTCTCCGCATAATTAATGTCTCAAAAACTTCAGAGCCAAGATAATCCTTGCGAGTTCCAAGTCATGCGTCGGATAATTCAACTCATGAGATCTCAACTGACGGGACGCATATGCGACGACTCTACCATGCTACATTAACACGCAACCGAGTCCTCTAAACGACGCATCATTGTAGATCTCATACCGTCCAGGACTAGATGGTATTGTTAACACTAGTGTGGTAGTCAGCTTCTGCTTAAGCTCTTGCAAACTACACTCGCACTTATCTGTCCACAAAAACTTCTCTTCTTTCTTTAGTAGTCGAGTCAACGGCGAGGTTAGTGCTGAAAATCCTTCCACGAAACGGCATTACAATGAACTCATAATGGCCATATCGCGTACGAAACGTTGACTTTGGTATGTCCTTCTTTCGATCCTCGGTGATGATAACCTGTCCTTAGGTCAATCTTAGAGAATATCGATGCTTCTTGCAACTGGTCAAACAAGTCATTGATCCTCGGCAGCGGATACTTATTCTTGATCGTCACCTAATTGAGTTGATGATAGTCGATGCAAAGGTGCAACAAACCATCTTTCTTCTTCACGAACAAAACTAGTGCTCCCCAAGGTGATGTACTGGGACATATAAATCCCTTATCCAACAATTCCTGCACCTGCACCTTTAATTCTTTCAACTTAGACAATGCCATTCGGTAGGGAGCCTTAGAGATTGGCTCCATTCCAAGGGCTAGCTCAATCACAAACTCAATCTCTCTTTTTGGCAGCAAACCTGGCAATTCCGTTGGAAATACATATGGGAACTCCTGAACCACTCCAACATCCACGACAGTCACCAAGTAACCTTGGCAACTCCCATCTAACAAACGGGTTGCCTCAAACGACGAGATTAAGGTAATCGAGGGCCCTCCTCGACTCCCAATAAACTCGAAACTTTCACCTGCTAACGGGTTAAACTGAATTGCTTTACAATAGTAGTCCATCTTAGCTTGTTGCTTGGTGAGCCAGTCCATGCCAATTATCACATCGAAATCATACATGGCTAAGACTATCAAATCTATCTTCCCCTCTCGCTCACCAATCACTAACTTGCAACCAGGATAGCCCATTGTAAACAACTCCTTATCCTTTAACGGTGTAGATATACTAACCAATGACTCCATCATTTCAGGACTCAATCCTACCAGCTTAACAAATTGCTCAACTATAAATGAATGAGTTGCACCAAGGTCAAATAAAGCATAAGCAGCATGGTCGTTCAGGGAAACAGTACCTGTAACCACATCAAGCGAGTCCTCAGCCTGTCTCCTGGTGACAACGTACACTCTTCCTTGCATTGGAGGTCTATTTAGTCCACCTAATGGTGCGTTCTGTGGCACAAACTACCTATTATGACCCATTGGTGGCAGTTGCAATTGTTGTGGTCCCCTCAGCTTTCTGGAACAATCTCTGGCCAAGTGACCCTATTGGTCACACTCACAACACGCACCTGTCCTAAAATGACAAAAGGCTGATCCATCTCTTCTTCCACATAAGTGACACACGCCTATTTGAATCGGCGTTGGCTTACCTATCCCACCCTTCCTATTAGGCAGGATATGATACCTTCCTCCTGTCAAAGGTTTCTTCCCAAACCTATTTTCATCCCTATTTGAACCAAATCGCAACCCAGATGCAGCGGCTTGTTCGTTCAGATTTCTCTCTATCAACTGGGCCTCACCATATAGTTCGTTGTAATTCTTCAGGTCGAATAGCATCAACGAATTCTTCAGCTCTAGTCGGAGGCCGTTCCTAAACTTCCAAGCTTTATCTTTAGGATCTTCCACCAGTCCAGGAACGTACTATGACAACTACGCAAATTTTGCTTCGTACTGATCTACTATCAACATCCCTTGACGGAGGCACTAAAATTCCTCAATCTTCTACTCTTTGGCGCTATCAGAAAAATACTTACTATTAAAGGCTCTCAAGAAGGTGTTCCACACTAAAACCTCACCTTCATGGACTACTCTGCCTCTGGTGGCCCTCCACTAGGTACTTGCATTACCCTACAGCTGATATACTACCAGGACAACCTTTTCCTCTTCAGTGCAGATTAGTAGTGCAAAGGCCTTCTCTAGGTCTTATATCTAAAGGGTTGTAGCCTCGAGATCTCCTACATCAGTGAACCTTAGCGGGTGCAGCTTCAAGAACTGCTCTATGAGCTTGCATATCGGCCTCTCTCTCTCAACTACCACGTTCCTAGGTGGAACTTCGATAGGTGCGGCTACAGCAGCAACAATGGCAGCAGTAGCAGCAGTTGTAGTGGTGGCAGTAGTCGCGGCAGCTTGATTCTAGGCCCGCTACCCACTTAATGCTCCAAGAGTCTCAAGAGCATGTACGATCCCATCTATCCTCGGATCGCCAAGGGCTACTACCCCAGCACCAACTGAAAGTGGTGCTACTCCACTCACGCTAGCCTAAGCCGATGCTCTACCACGACCACCTCGGGTACTGACCCTTGTTGGAGTCCTACCCCGAGTTACTGGTCCAATGGTTCTCTTCCTAGGAGTCCTTTTCTCTTAATCACTAATTATGTAGACTTTCTACATAACTTATTCCCAATTCCATACAAAATTAGAAACTAAGTGATCCCCACAAACAATCTACCAAATAGCTATCACTTACATGCATCAGCATGAAATAAAGGTCGTTCTTATTAACTATCCCATGAACCTTCACACCTTATCACTTCAACTACCGACCAGCTTTGATACCACTCCGGGTGGGGTTGTCATGCCCCACCTCGAGCGCACGCGCATCCCTCAATTGTCAATAAAATTGCGACGTCCGAGGATGCGTCACCGACCCATTCATTTTATGGCACCTATGGAAGCGTATAATCAAATCCCCAAACAACACAAATATGGGATAGAAAGGCAGGATACCACTTTCACAAAACGCTTTTCATAAAAAAAAATGAGTTTATATACAACACTAGACTATAAACAAAGGTCTACCCCAAAAATAAAAGAGCCACCCAACTAACTAGGCATTAGGACTCCTCAGCTGAGACCTCTGGGAGATCTGGGTCTTCCATGACATCATCAGAGGGATCAGCTACCACCTCACCTACCACGATGTTAACTGCAACGGCAGGGATGTCGAAACCCTATAGGGGACCTTCCCTGATCCCATTAATCCCATGGCAAAACCACGCCCTAAATTGATGAGGTACCAACTGTGGTCGGCCCTCATTAATCAAGATAGTGGTCACTATGAGCTCGTGGAGCCAGGGACTCCCGGGAATAGGGACGTCAATACTCTACTTTGTATACCCCTTCGGCCTCCCAAAACACACTAGAGGGATCGCCATCTACGGACCTGAAAGAATTGAGCCCACTACAGGGTGATACAACGTCTCAGCAAGTCCGCCCCTTAAACTCCGACTAGGAAGAATGTGACGTCCTGATTTTTAAGTTTGTTTTCAATGAGATGAAATGGGCTTTTCATCGATGCGCCTATTGTTGGAGAAATCTTTCCAGAATATTTTGAAGCCGACAAAACGTTTCTTTCGGTCTAAAGTCCGGATGTTTGGAGACCGTCGGTTTAAAGTCGAAGACTTTGTTCTCTCAAGACTCAAGACTCAAGACCCAAGACTCAAGACTCAAAGACTTAAGACTCGGGACTTAAGACTTAAGTCTATTCTCACTGTCGATCTTTCTAATCCGTGTGACGAAGGAAATCCAAAGCCGAGGTTTATGGTTGAGGATTCGATCCTATCTTCGGAATAGATTCTTTGGTTGGATAATCATTTCGGATTCTTTAATTCTTATCTAAGATCGATTAAAGATCCGATGGTCGACGAAACAATCTTGGAATATTCTATTCTTGGAAACCGAGATCCCGATTGTATGGGCGAACAGGATTGATGGGCTATCATCGATTCCTTAAATAGCTCGGATGATCTTCTTGATTGATTCCGTCCAAACGGGTAGATTGGAGGAATTCCTTTGGTAAGTGCCAACGGCTATGATGGCATGAAGGAGTATAAAAGGAAGACGTCTAGCTGTTTTAAGTGTGTGATCGATAGAAAAATTTCAGAGTGCGAAGACCCTTGATTGTTAGTTGAGGCGAGCGAAATTGTATACGTAGAGTGTTTATACTTGGTGACACCTTGAGTGAGTGTGGTAGATCATCTACACCTAGAAATCAAGGAAGATCAACTTTGTAACATCTCTTTGATCATAGTGGAATCCAGCCAATCGGCATCGGTGCGAAGAGTGGACGTAGGCTTGAATCAAGCCGAACCACTATAAACCGAGCGTTCAATTCTCTCTTTCCCTTACTCGGTCTTACGATTAAATTTTTAATTGTTGCAAATCCTCTAAATTGCTTAAATATCGTACAAGTTTCGAGAAAATTTTTGTACACCTATTCACCCCCTCTAGGTACTCGCACTAGCTATTTCAATTGGTATCGAGCTCGTGTTCTTACTTTGTTTGAAGTGTTTTACTTCAGAGTAAAAGATCCATGGCTAGTATGCTAGCACCGAGGCTGATGGAAGGGCAAAGCAATATCAGACCTCCCTACTTCGATAGAAAGGATTACAACATCTGGAAGAACAAGATGAAAGCTTTCCTACGATCAAAGGATCCTCTCGGAATGGGACGTTGTAGAAAGAGGAATCACTCCCGCTGTCGCATCAATCTCCGAAAGAGGAAAGAAACCTGTTGAAGCCAGCGGAATGTCTCAAGAAGAATTAAACAAGAGACAAGCACTCGATGCAAAAGCGATTTATTCTTTATATTGTGCTTTATCACCAACTGAATATAATGAGAATATCTTCTTGTGTTACGAAGAAAAGAAGTCCGGGACAGGTTACATATCACTTATGAAGGGACGGATCGAGTGAAGGAGACCAGGAATTAACATTCTTCTTGGTCAATATGAATCCTTCAAAATGAAATCGGGAGAATCTATAAGCGACATGTTTAGTCGTTTTACGAGATATTGTCAATGGTCTTGAGAATCAAGGACAAAAATTTCTGATCCCATGAAGGTGAACAAGCTTCGCGTGGACTCTCCAAGGATTGGAATCATATAAAGACTTCAATAAGAGAGACGCAAAGAATCATGCCATTATCTCGTAGACGAACCGATTGGAACTCTTCAGTCTTACGAAGTGGAACGAATTAATGAAGACGAAGATCCAAGAGGTAAGAAATCAATTGCACTAAAATCAAATGATGATTCGATGATGCAGATTCTGAAGATGATATGGATGATGAGGAGCTCGCCCTCATGATAAGAAGATTCAGAAAACTGAATAGAAAAGGCAGAAGGTTCATTCCAAAGAAACGAAGTTTTCGAGACAGCGAGACCAAGTCTCGTTGATGATGTGGAACCAAACAAAGATGTAGTCTTCTTCGAGTGTAAAAGAAGGGACACATCGACCCAACCGTCCTCTTCGAAAAAGAAAAGAGGAAAAGTTGAGAAGTCTCGAAAAGCTCTCAAAGCCGAGACACGGAGCGATACGAGTGTGAAGAGAGTGATGAGGAATATGCCAACTGTGTCTAATGGCACAATCGACTCGGACTGGATCGACTGGATCGACTCGGACAGTGAATTTGAGGTAAGTGATTATAAAATCCTGTCAAAGTCTCTAAATATATTGATGAGTTATGTTTCGGTCTTAAGACTTCTCTTAAAAAGATTTCCGAACTTAAAAAGGAAAACTCAGTTTTAAAACAAAAGGAAAATACTTTAGAAGAAAAGGTAAAAAATTTAGATTTAAAAGTTTCTACTCTTAAAGAGAGTGAAGACAATCTTTCAAAAGAAAATGCTTTCTTAAAAACTGATTTATCAAATATTTCAAAGAAATTTTCAATAGGGTCTGAAAAACTTGAAAAAGTTCTTTCAATCCAAAGACCTTACTTCAATAAGTCGGGTCTAGGTATGACAGCTGAAACAATTCCTTTGATTGATTTTCCGAAAGTAAAAGAAAGAATTAAGAAAAGACCATCGAGAGAGGCTTATAGAAATCATTTTAAAAGAGTTTTTGTAAAACCCGTAGGTCGAAATGCCTTAAGGTGTTCTAAGTGTAATAGTCGGGATCATTTTGAAAAAGAGTGTCCTATGGTTTGGAAGCTGTTAAGAGAGTATGGCCTAATAATGCTCATCCTACTAACACCAAAGGACCCAAGAGAATTTGGGTACCAAAGAAAGCTTGAGACTCTCTTTTGAATGCGGTCTCTGTCAAAAGAAGGTAAAGTGGTATCTTGACAGCGGATGCTCAAGACACATGACGGGAGACTCAAATTGTTTCGTAAAGCTTATTCAAGTAAATGGTGGAAAAGTTTCATTCGGAGGAAATAGCAAAGGAAGCATTGTGGGATTTGGAACTGTGAAAATTGGAAATCTCACAATAAGCAATGTCTCTCTAGTGGAAGGACTCAACTATAATCTACTCAGCATTAGCCAATTGTGTGATATGCGGTTACAAGATCTCCTTTCAAGAAGGCATATGTTGGAATTAGCAAAGATTCGACTCGAGTCTTTCATGGGTCGAAGGCATGGAAACATCTATCTCCTTGATGTAAAGCCAAATGAAGATCAATGCTTAATCTCAATTCAAGATGAAGCAGTTCTATGGCACAGAAAACTTGGCCATATCAACAAGAAGCAATTAGCCAAAATCTCTTCAAAGCGGCTTGTTCGAGGGCTACCTAAATTGCCTTACCAAAAGTCTGACTTATGTACTCCATGCATTCTGGGAAAGCAGTTGCTTCATATGGATCTCTTCGGACCAACAAGAACCCAGAGCATTGGAGAAAGATCAGATGAAGGTATCTTCCTTGGATATTCTACATCAAGCAAAGCCTACAGAGTCTACAACAAGAAAAGTCAGTATGTGGAAGAATCAATGAATGTCAAATTCCAAGACTCGAGTGCAAGATGAATCCAGCAAGACTCGACGAAGAGATCGAACCCGCTCTAGATCTTCAAATGTCTACATCTCAAGAATCATCTCGAGTCCGGAAGACCATCATCAAGACGCTCATGGAGAATCAAATAAAGAAAGAGATCATCAACCTGGAAAATCAAGCGGCAACCGGAAGCACAAATCCAGTCATCCTAAAGATCTTATTATTGGTGAACTTGATGAAGGAATCCGTACCAGATCAAAAAGGCATGAAGAATCTAGTCTTGTGGCTCTCATCTCTCGAAATTGAACCAAAAAACATAGAAGAAGCTTTATCCGATGAAAGCTGGATCGAAGCTATGCAAGAAGAGCTCGGACAGTTCAACATCAATGATGTCGGGAATTGACATCTAAACCAAAAGGTAAAACTGTTATTGGAACCAAATGGGTTTTCGGGAACAAGATGGACGAAAAAGGAAAAGTCGTACGAAACAAAGCAAGACTCGTGGCCAAAGGCTATACGCAAGAAGAAGGAATAGACTATGACGAGACCTACGCACCGTTGCAAGGTTAGAAGCTATTCGACTATTACTTGCATTTGCTTGTTACAAAAATTTCAGGTTATTCCAAATGGACGTGAAAAGTGCTTTCCTAAATGGATTTATCCATGAGGAAGTTTATGTGGAACAACCGCCTGGATTTGAAGACCCAAAGAAGCCGGACTCGGTCTTGATCGAAAAAGGCTGTATGGTCTAAAGCAAGCACCTCGAGCTTGGTACGACAGACTAAGTAAGTTTTTATTACGAGAATGGTTTTGTCAAAGGTAAAGTAGATACTACTTTGTTTATCAAAAAGGAAAACAAAAACTTCTTACTTGTTCAAGTATATGTTGATGACATTATTTTTGGATCCTCTAATGAAAGTCTCGCAAGAAATTCTCTAAGTCTATGCGGGATGAATTTGAAATGAGTATGATGGGAGAGTTAACATTCTTTCTTGGACTTCAAGTGAAACAAATGAAGGAAGGAATTTTCATTCATCAAGAAAAATATGCGAATGATCTTGTTAAAAGGTTTGGATTGGAAAAGTGCAAAAAGACCGACATACCAATGTCATGTTCTCGAGAAGATAGACAAGGATGAAGAAGGGAAGAAAGTAGATCAAAAGCTGTACGGGAGCATGATCGGTTCACTTCTTTATCTTTCGCTTCTAGACCCGATATTTTGTTTAGTGTTTGTATCTCGTGCTAGGTTTCAATCGGATCCTAGAGAATCACATCTCATTGCTGTGAAGCGTATTATCAAATACGTTGCTTCATCTTCAAGCATCGGTCTCACGGTATCCAAAGAGGGGAGACTTTAATCTTCTAGGATACTCGAGACGCGAGATCTGGCCGGTTGCGAGTCGATAGAAAGAGCACTTCGGAACTTGTCGGCTACTTGGAAACGGGACGAGTGTCTTGGTTTTCAAGGAAGCAAAGCACCGTAGCTCTCTCAACGACGAGCGGAGTATGTAGCTCTTGGAAGCTGCTGTTCGCAAATTCTATGGATAAAACAACAGCTACAAGACTTTGGCATTGAAGACTCATGCACGAAATCAGATGTGACAACACCAGCGCGATCAATCTCACCAAAAATCCAATCCTTCATTCAAGAGCAAAGCATATTGAGATTCGTCATCACTTCATTAGAGATCACATTCAAAACGGAGAAATCTCAATTCAATTTGTTGATTCAAAAAGTCAACTAGCGGACATATTCACAAAGCCTTTGGAGAAGAATCAATTCGACTTCATCCGCTCAAGACTCAACATTTTGAAGCTTGAAGAAGTTAAAGTCTAGAGACTCACCAACTCTAAAGACTCGATCTCTTAGACTCTAAATCCCGAGACTCAATCATTCATTGCTAAAGACCGTAAGTTGCTATCTAAAAGGTACGAATTCTCGCTTATTCTATCTCAAAAGGTACGTTCTTTTATAATTCGTGTGAAATTTGAAAACTTGTCTTTTTAGAGGAAGTTATTTTTGGCAGTTATTGATTTTTGAAAAGAAGTGTTCGTACACTTTCCTTTTGCCGTTTAATCTTCTCTTTTCAAATCCGAGGCACATATAAATTCACAGTCATTCTTCCCCCAATTTTCAAAACCCTAAAAAGACACTCTCCTCCGTCATCTTGTTTCTACTCTCTTGTTCATCGTCGAGAAAGTTGTCATTTTTCTTGGGAAAAGCAAGTGAAGGAATCCTCCAATAGACAAAGAAAGATGTCGTCTTCGAGGAAATCATCAAGAATCGCAAACGAGGGGACCACAAAGAATGGAGAAGGGACCGACTCACTTCGATCTTATCGAGGAAGAAGACTTTCCAAGTCAGCGACAAAGTCCGATTCGCTCTCCTCCACGTCATTCAGCATCTCTCGACCCACAAGGTGCAAGTCAAAATCTAGAAGAAGACATAATCGAGGATGCCGACCAAAGAAGAGTCCAAAAACCCTACGTTATCTATAAGCTTTATCGTGCGTTGAAAAGCACCGGTTCTTCATTAAAGTATATAGATGACTTTCTTAAGGACAAAAATTATGGGAATGAGTATCTTTTTCTGCGGAAAATGGAAGAGTTGGGAATTGCTCCGAAAGGAAGAGCGGAGGAGGCTCTTGCGAACATTCCTAGTGATCCTCGTATGCCGGACGTAATCGATTGACGGGAACGATGATGACAAAATGTTCCTTGAATTTAAACCTAGAATGGGTGTGGCTGCAAAGGTGAAAGGAAATCGGATGGATTTGTTTAAATCCAAGGATCGGAAAAAGTGTATCTAAGGCTGTTGAAAAGAGGGGTAATCAACCCTAGAAGTGTCGACTTTGACTTCGGATTCCATCAACTTGAACTTAAGGGAGAAGTTGAATTTGCTTCAACTTGAGACTTTTGCTCGACTCTCTGAGACGGGTATGATCATCGACCGCTTACTTCTATTCAAATCTTAGCTTTTTGGATGCGAATAGAATTTCATTCGATGTCGAGACCAAGTCTATGTAGTAGATGTGAATATGTTGGCGGACATAATTGGAGTTGAAAGGGACGTTATCTCCCAATCAAAGTCTCACCTGCTGGGCGCTACTCCGGATCTTGTCAAAGATAGGGATGTAGATAAGAAAATTATCTATTCCGGGATGAATGCAATCAACATTGTGCTTCACAAGATTGTGATCAATTGTCTCGGACCGAAGTCTACGTCAAAGACTTCGTGTCTTTCTACGAAGCAAAGTTGATGTATGCGATCAACTCGGGAAGGAAATTTTCTCTCCCGCACACTATCCTTTTCCACATGTACGGAAGCGGTGTCAAAAGACAAAGGACAATTGCCTTATCTGGTGCGGGTGACCAAGATCTTCGAGACATTTGAATATTGAACTGCCACATACTTTTTGTGTTCGACCGTGTGACAAGATGGTGGTAGGGTTGAAAATGTTAATGAAGATGCGTACGAAAGAACTCTCTAAGGCAATGGAGAAATTCAAGGTGAAATCTCCAGTCCGGGCCCGCTTCAAAAGGAAAGGGAAGGAGGCCATTGGTGTCTCATCGAAAAGGAAAAAAAGAACTCTTATCCCTGGAGGATGAGGATGAAGATGAAGATGATGAAGATCCCACTATTCCCGCACCGACAAGAACAAGACGTTCGTGTCTTATCCGACGTAACTTCAGCGGAAGCGAGAGAGAAAGAAGAACGAGAAGAGAAGGAGAAAGAAGTTGAGGAAGAAGGAGAAGAAGAAAAAGAACAGTCTGCGACAAATCGGAGGGAAGGAACTCAAAAGCATGATCATCACTCTTCCCCTCTCGATGTCCTAGTGACAGGGGGGAGTTAGTGAGCAAGAGAGGTCTACACCTCATGCCGCTGAAGATCTTCGACAATCTCCGAGAAGACCCGAGAAGAAGTTCAGGTCTCTCCATTGCCCGAAGAAGGTGGTACGTCGATTCGAAATCTGCGACCGTACGTAAGCGCCATCGTCTGGCCGAGAAAGTCAATGCCGGTACACGAGACGGATAATTCTGCAGATCTTCGCGGTATCATGAATATTCTTACGGAAATGCGTAACCGGATATATGTTCGGGATTTGTGAAATCCAAGCTTTAAAGCATGCTGGACAAGAATCTTCAGTCTCTACGGAAGATAAATTCAAAGACCTCGCTCGGCAACTCCAAGCCAATGCCAAGGGAGAAGAGGTAGCTCGTCTACGAGAAGACCGAAGAAGCTTGAAGGAGTAGTCCAGTCCATTGGGGATTTCCGGATCGTGCGCATTCCCAAGCAGACATGACTCCTTTCTCACCCTTTTCAATGCTGACAAAAAGGGGGAGAATCAATTTGAACTTTCATTTTTTAATCTTTGACCTTTGTGGTTATGTTTATGACTTGAGAACTTGAACTTGGGTGTGAATTTGACTGAATTGATCATGCGGATTTGATTATGAACTTGACTGGTTGCATTTATTCAAGTGTTGTTATGTGGTGTTTCTCATGAAAGACTAACCAATTTTACGTGGATGCGAGTCCGGGTTGTTTTATTAATCTTCATGAGTTAGCCATATTACTTGAGAAATGTTTTGCAGGTCAAAGTTGTTCAAATCTTCAAGAAAGTTTTGTCACCATCAAAAAGGGGAGATTGTTGGAGAAATCTTTCCAGAATATTTTGAAGTGACAAAACGTTTCTTTCGATCTAAAGTCCGGATGTTTGGAGACCGTCGGTTTAAAGTCGAAGACTTTGTTCTCTCAAGACTCAAGACTCAAGACCCAAGACTCAAGACTCAAAGACTTAAGACTCAGGACTTAAGACTTAAGTCTATTCTCACTGTCGAGTCTTTCTAATCCAGTGTGACGAAGGAAATCCAAAGCCGAGGTTTATGGTTGAGGATTCGATCCTATCTTCTCGGAATAGATTCTTTGGTTGGATAATCATTTCGGATTCTTTAATTCTTATCTAAGATCGATTAAAGATCCGATGGTCGACGAAACAATCTTGGAATATTCTATTCTTGGAAACCGAGATCCCGATTGTATGGGCGAACAGATTGATGGGCTATCATCGATTCCTTAAATAGCTCGGATGATCTTCTTGATTGATTCCGTCCAAACGGGTAGATTGGAGGAATTCCTTTGGTAAGTGCCAACGGCTATGATGGCATGAAGGAGTATAAAAGGAAGACGTCTAGCTGTTTTAAGTGTGTGATCGATAGAAAAATTTCAGAGTCGAAGACCCTTGATTGTTAGTTGAGATCGAGCGAAATTGTATACAGAGAGTGTTTATACTTGGTGACACCTTGAGTGAGTGTGGTAGATCATCTACACCTAGAAATCAAGGAAGATCAACTTTGTAACATCTCTTTGATCATAGTGGAATCCAGCCAATCGGCTGTCAGTGCAGAAGAGTGGACGTAGGCTTGAATCAAGCCGAACCACTATAAACCGAGCGTTCAATTCTCTCTTTCCCTTACTCAGTCTTACGATTAAATTTTTAATTGTTGCAAATCCTCTAAATTGCTTAAATATCGTACAAGTTTCGAGAAAATTTTTGTACACCTATTCACCCCCCTCTAGGTACTCGCACTAGCTATTTCACCTATAGCCTTTTTCTCTGAGTTGGCCACTCATGAGTTAACTAGTCTATTAGGTAAAGCCGTTAAGGAATCTAAATGTGACTAACTAGAGAATTCAACTAGAAAATGACTACTCGATCGTATTAATATACAAGGGTCAATACGGCACAATTTAATTCAATTAGAGACCGAAGATAGGTCGATTCGATAGAGATATGTAATTAAGAGTAGGTGATTCCACATGATTGCAAAATTCATATCAAACGGCATTAGACCGACTTTCTATCAATTTTGTACCCTATGTCGGTACTTGAGATCTTTAGATTTATACAACAATCGAGAGTCGCCTATGAGTCGAAGATGCATATTGTGGATCAAAAATGATCAACCATAGGTCAAATGCACAAAAATTCCTAAAAGCTACTTGGTAGATTAGGACATGATAGAAACGAGCCATATTGAAATTAACCGAGAAATTGAACCCAAATTTAGAAATTGGAAGTTCTGTCAAGTCAAAAATCATTTTAAGAATGTTGACTCATCCTTAGAACATTTTTCTACAAACCGAGATTTTCGGCAAAAATTCCAAAGTAAGGGTAATTGGATCGGGAAAATTAGAGGACCATTTTGGAACGCACTTTTGGCATCCAAGATGGATTTATTGGCGTGGAAAAATGTGGATTCGAGTGTTGACACATTGGATGAATTTTTTAGACTTCAATTGGATTGAATTGAAGAGAATTTAAGAGGAAATGAAGACTTTGATGGCCAAATGTTACGAAATTCGTAGGCCATGGGGACACAACATTTTGGACCAGTTGAGAAGCTTCTTGAGGAAGATTGAGGAGAGAGAAGTGTCTATGGATAGCTGATGGGTGGTGGGGGCAAGCCAAGGGAGGAGATGACAAGTGTTGGAAGCCTAGGAGCCACCTTGGGGACCCCTCTCTTCAGTTGAAGCTTCTTCTTCCTCTAGCCCCACCTTTCTCCATTGATGAGGTGTAGAGTGAGCTTGAGAAACCAAAGAACACAAAGTAGCAGCCCCCTCCACCGTCACACACCCGCCGGACCAGCCAGACCCACCTTTTCCCCTCTATTTTCTCCTCTTTCCAATTTTTGCTCCAGCTGACCTTTCATCAAAAACCCAATTTAAAAGTTGTCTTCCCGTGCGAATTAGCCTACGCTCCACCCACCATCGTCTTCAGCACATCCAAACTGTCTAGGAGCACCTCGCCGTTCACCGAAAGGAGCCTCGGAGCCACCCGTCCACCGGTGAGAAGGAACGGCTCGCGAACCGCCCTGGAAGCCACCCGCCTCAGCATTTCGCGTTTTCTTGAGTTTTCTCCCATTCCAACCCTTCCTTTGCCCATACCATCCACCAGCAAGACCTCCTTGACCCTTAGGTCCCACTGGTTACTAACCATTCACTCGCTGGAGCTCTGATCGGCCCGTTTTCGCCATTGTAGCTACTGGTTTGTTCTCTACAGTTCAGCCAAGAATAGAAGTAAAAACCAGCAAGAGTCTTCAGTCTTTATGACCCATTTTCAAGCCCTTCCCGGCCTTGGTTGGTGTCACCACTTGGAGGTTTACCGCCCGCCTTCTTTGTTGCCGTCGTTGTGGACTCATCGAACACAAATCCGATGAGCTCACTTGCTAAACCTCGCTTAGGAGGTTAATTATGCTTAAGGGTTGTTTAGATTAAGCTAAGCATGTTCAGATTGCTAGATTAGTCTAATTAGATGTTAATTACATTATGAGATTGATTAGTTAAGTAAATAATTAATTAGGGCTAATTAGGTGATTAGATTAGTATAATCTTGATTAGGCCTTAATTAATTATTTTAAATTAATTAATTATTTCGAATTTATAAATATTATTTTATTAAATTAATTAATATAATATTATATTATTTATTTTAATTTAGGAATATATTTAATTATTTATTATTTTCAGAAATTATACCGGGATAGCCGGTGACCGGAATTTCGTCTTGATTGCAATGGTGTGTTCTAATAATGCAATTGATTGATGGATTGTGAAATTGAATGGTGATTGTGAAAATTATGTTATTTATTCAAAAAATCCCAAGTGTCAGGTTTTGACCCCGAAAATGGATTTTAAATATTATATCAACTAGTGGGGTTTAAAAAGGAGAGATATCACTTTTAAGGTTCGAATTGACCATGTACCAACACATGACTATTTTTCGGGATATTTTTAATACGAAAAAAATAGGCTAGGATCACCATTTTAATTGAGACATTTGAGTGCAATGCACGGTGTCCTGGGCCGAGATTGATTGGTCGTGTGTTGATTAAAAAAACCTATACTGAGCTGTGAGCTGGACATTACCCAATGATTGGGAATTGGGTCGCAGTAGATTCTAGACCTACGCCCCTTTGGGGAAGCCATCTCTTGAGAGACGTCGCCATGCTCAATGGTGGTGAGACGAAGCCTGGCTACGCCAAAAAATGCCGAACTGAGAGTAGGCTGTGCCCCTGAAGGGCTAAATTAACAATTGGAATGCATGATTGATTGAGTTAGATGCGCCTGATTATGAAACCAAAATTGTGTGGCATGGTATGGGACATGTTATAACAATTTGGCCTTATAATCGGGACCCATGTGGTTGCCTGATATGAAAGTGTCGGCATTCCAGTTGTTTGAGTTGTATTACTACATATAAGTGAGTGATATGAACTGTGCTGATGTGCAGAAAGGAACTGAGGTGAGGTAAATCCTCTGTGTTGTGTGGTTATGCCACTCTTGAGTGTATTTCCTTTCTAACAGGGGTTTACGGGATGAACTTATTGAGACATTGTCTCACCCCATTGTGGGCTTATTTTTTCAAGCCATAGTTAGTGGTTGTGGAGGACCGAAGCTCCAGAGTCTGTGGAGGTGGAGTCTGAAGGTTCAGTGTTTGTGTCTAACTAGTATGTCATATGACAACTTCTTTTTTAGAGGTGACCTTTTGTAGACTTTTGACCAGACTCATTTTGTTACTAAACCCTGTTGTTTATAGAAGTTGGCTCTTGTGAAATGTTGCCTTGCTTTCATATCCCATGCTATCTGTTGTTAGGGGTTTATTGTTTCGCTTCCGCATGCGTTTTAAAATGATTGGATCAGCGACACATCCTGGGAACGTCGCATTAGTATCGACCGCAGTGGGATGTTCGCGCGCTCGGGGTTTAGGGCATAACAAAGAAAATATGTCTAGAGGCATCCTAACCACACAACCACACAACCACAGAGACTCACCTGCAATGTCAGCACAATTCATATCACAAACATAAGCAGTAATCCAGCTCAATCAATTGGAATGCCACATCTCATCTCACATAATCATAGGGGTCCCGATTATAAGGCCAAATCGTTATGATACGTTCTATACCATGCCGTACAATTTTGTCCCATAATCAAGTGCGTCAATTTCACTTAATCATGCGTTCCAATTTTAATCACGGCCCAACGGGCACGGCCTACTGGACGTTCAGCGGTCTTCTGGTATAACCAAGCATCGCCTCATCCTTTGAGCGCGGCAATGTCCACCAAACACACATCGGGGACAGAATTCCCGAAGGAGCTTTGGTCTGGCCTCTACCGTGACTAGGCATCTATATAGGGGCAACATTCACCCGACATACATCAGGGACAGGTTCTCTTAACCAACACACAATCATTTAGTCTCAGCCAAGGACACCATGCATTCCACTCAAATGCCTCGATTAAAATAGTGAATTTGGCATATTTTCTTCATATTAAAAACACACGGTAAAATAATTGTGAGTGAGTACACAGTCAATTTAAACTAGAAAAATTGATATCCTCCATTTTAAAATCCCATTATTTAATATAATCTTTAAAACCATTTTTGGTGTCAAAACTTAAGACCTGGTAATTTTTAGTTAATTATCTAAATTTCGCAAATTTGGAATAAATAACCAAAATTCCGATCACCACTCAATTTGCATCATATAACACTCAATTGTATAAACTAAGCACACCATTGCAATCGGCACGAAATTCCGATCATCAACTATCCTGGTATAATTTTCGAAAAATATTAAATAAGTAAATAAATTATAAAAAAATAATTAATTAATGCAAATTAAATACAATAAATACTAACCTAGGCCGGAAACACTAATCTAACTACCTAAATTGACCCAAGAAATTATCGCACCTATCTAGATAAATAGTACAATCTATCTAGCCCTTAACTAGTCTATTCTAACCACCTAACATGCATAATTAAGTAATTATATCACTAATCTAAACTAACTAACCACTTAATCCATACTTAATCTAAACTAATTATCCACTAAACTTCATTAACTCCCTAAGTAGAGTTTAGCAAGTAAGCTTACCGATTTAGCAGGCCGGTGAGTCCACAACGACGGCAACGCGGAGGTGAGCAACACTCAAGCCTACAGCGACACCAACGGAGGTCTAGACGGGCCTTAAAACGAGCCTAGAAGTCCAAGAACCCTTGCTGGCCTTCAGCCTCTGTCCTTGGGCCAAAGGGGCTAGAACGGGGCTCTGCTTGGGCTGAAACGGCCACAGCAGGATGGCGGCAGCTACAGCAGCTCCTGACAAGCTTGACGGAGGTGGACGGCGACTAGACGACTTGTGACAGTGGCTCAAGGGTGTCGAGACAGCAACTAAGCTTACGGAGATGCGAGTTGGAGGCGCGGGGACGAGCGAACACGAGCAGGAGACCAACGGCGGCTCAGGGGACAGCAACGAGCAGGGGGAGGTTGTTGGCTGGTTCTCTAGATTTTCTTAAGCCTTCAAATGCCTCAACAATGGAGAAAGGAGCTGAGGGAAGAAGAAGAATGCTGCTGAAGCAAGGGGGCCCAAAAGCCTTCAAAGTCCACACAAATGTCTCCAAACCATCATCAAACATGTCCCACCATCCATGGCTATCATCCTCAGCCATTTTCCTCTTCAACCTTCCTGAACAAGCCTCAACTAAGGCCCCAAATGTTGCACCCCACATGGACCTACGAATTTGGACAATTTCCCTCTAAAGTTCATTTAATTCTCCCCCAATTAAGCTCAATTTGGCCCCCGTCAAATCAACTAATGTGCCCTCGTCTATCTCATGATTTTTCCTCGTCAATTGAACTAACTTGACAGCAAAAAATGCGACCAAAAATGACCCTCTAATTTTCCCAGTCCAAAATAACCCAATTTTGATTTTTCGCCGAAATCTCAAGTTTGCAGAAAAATCTTCAGAGGATAAGTCGACATTTCTAAAATGAATCATGACATCACAGAACTTTCAATTTCAGAAGTCAGGTTTAAATTCGCAGTTAATTTCAACCGAGTGCGATTTTAGCATAACCTAACTTACCTGGTAGCTTTTAGGAATTTTTAGTGCAATTGACTCGTGGTCGATTATTTTCGAGCCACATTGTGCATCTTCGACTCATTGGCGACTCTCGATTGTTGTGAAAATCTTGAGGTTTCAAATACGGGCACAAGGTACAAAATGATAGAAAAATCAGTTTATTTTCGTTCGACAAGAATTTTGCAATTAAGTGGAATCACCCACACCTTAATCACATACCTCAGTCGAATCGGTCTATCTTTGATTTTTGATCGATTTTGACAATGTCGTATTGACCTTTACAGATTAGCACGGTCGAGTAGTCGATTTCTGGTTAAATTCTCAAGTTTATTGCGTTAAAATTCCTTAACTGCTTCACCAGACAGACTAGTTATCTCGTGAGTGATCAACTTAGAGAAAAGAACTATTGGTGCGTCAATGAAAAGCCAAACTCATTCAATTGAAAATAGAATTGGAAAATCAGGACACATATACAATATTAGAAGCACGTTTTGAGTGGGCGGTACAAATACAGGGGGTTACAAGAGATATCACTTAACTTCCTCAAAGGACTTCTGGCACTCTTAGTCTCAATTGACTTTGGCATTCTTATTCAACAACTTGAATAATAGCTTAGCAGTTTCTAACAGTTGGGAGATGAATCTTGCCACATAGTTCAATCTTCCTAGTAGCTTCGAACTTCCTTACAGTGGAAGGAGGCTTTGGGTCACATATGGCCTTCACCTTGGATGAATCTATCTCGATGCCTTTGTTACTGACAATGAATCTAAGTAGCTTCCTAAACTTTGTCCCAAAGATGCATTTTGCGAGGTTAAGCCTCAACTTAAACTTCCTCAATTGATCAAATAATTTTTTTAGAGCTTCAACATGATATTTGCCCTGTCTTGACTTCGCAATGATATCGTTGACATAGACTTCAATCTCCTTATGCATCATGGCGTTGAACAATGCCATCATAGC
The DNA here is from genome assembly GCA_017140325.1 of Eucalyptus leucophloia subsp. euroa. NCBI lineage: Eukaryota > Viridiplantae > Streptophyta > Magnoliopsida > Myrtales > Myrtaceae > Eucalyptus > Eucalyptus leucophloia. Next base: position 10,933,955 of record CM029468.1, read on the forward strand.
TCTCTGATAAGTTTCCCCAGCATTCTTTAAGTCAAATGGCATAACTTTGTATCAAAATGTTCTCGATGGGGTGGTAAAAGACATTTTAGTCTTATCTTCCTCTTTCATCCAGATTTAATTATAAATGGAAAATCGATCCATAAAGGAGAAGAACTCGAATCCTATGGTACCATCCACCAAGACATCGATATGTGGCAAGGGAAAATCATCATTAGGACTTGCTTTATTTAGGTCAAGGCAATCAATATATATTCGCACCTGTCGATCTTTCTTCATGACTAGGACTATGCTGGTGATCCAGTCAACATAATGAGTGACTTCAATAAAACCCACTTTTAACAACTTCATGACTTCCTCCTCAATTTTCTTGGACAACTCAGGTTTCGTCCTCCCAAGCCTCTATTTCTTGGGTGGAATATCATGGTTGAGTGGTAGAGTGTGTTCCACAATCCGAGATCTAAACCCGACATGTCGGTATAAGACCAAGTGAAGACATCCTGGTATTCTTTCAAGAGTCGACTAATCTATCAACATCTACTTGAGAAAGACTTGCCCTAATTTTGGTTTCCTTAGGGTTTTCTAAATCCTCTAAATTCACGGTGATTGGTTGTTCAGTAGTAGGAGGTTTGGATCTCTCATGTCTGAGCCACTTCCTTTCAATAATCCTAGGATTATCTTCATCCTCTAAATCAGAATAATCGAGTTCACCAGAATCTCTAGGATGCGAATCCGAGCAATGCATATGACTATCATGATGATGCAAAATGTCATGCTTGAAATGCAACCAAAAATGGTTAGTATGTAAATATAAATTAATTGAATGCATGCAAATGTTATTGGAAATTTGTTTTCTAATTCCAAGTTTTTCAAAAAATTTATTGGGAACTCGCCCTCATGTCATTAGACATCTTTATTCCACTAAAACATTTTGAAACCATAAATTGTGTGGAGGCCTGAGCCTCAAAGTATCATCATAGGACTAGTTTTAGATACCTTACACATCTATTAACAAAAAGTGTGAATTTCATTGATATGCAAAAACTGCATGACAACATATTTTGTCTTGGATCTATAAAATTCCTAATCTAGACTATTACAACATAAGAAAAAAATGAACAAATGGAATTCCCCCATAGGGGAGAAATGAATGGAATACAACTTAAATGAAAAGAAGACATAGGAACATCCCTTACACAGCGGGATTAGTAGGTGCTTCATCTTCGCCAATGACACCAACCATGCTATCTTCAAATAGATTGGCGAAATTATGGAAAGTGGCTTCTTCTTCTTGTAGGAGTTTCAGTGGCCCAGGGAAAAAGTCTTTCAGGGGATGAGGTAAAAGGTGTCAGTAGCTCTTCCCCTTAATGTTCGGGCTCTTTTGATCGCCTTAACCCTTTTGATCGCCTTAGTAACCCAGGCCTTCATGTTTTTTTTTTTCCTCTGGATGGCTTTAATGGGGCTTAAATCTCCTTAGGCAAGCTTGCCCAAACCCTTACCAACAGTGAATCCATCTTTGAGTAATTCTTTGCTTGACATTAATAATGCCTTTGAGAACTGAGGCTCCATCATAATTGTTCCAATAGACATATGAATGACTGACACGAGCTCAAATGAATGATAACTTGACTCTCCCTTAACTTCAATCTCGATGTAAGGTAAAACAATCTTGTAGAAGGTCTCCACATCTCTTTTGTATCGAATGGTTACAATTTTATCATTGACAGCGAAGCGCATCATTTGATGAAAGCTTGAGGGAATGATTCGTACAGCATGGATCCAAGGACATTCCAGCAGTAGGCTAAAATTGCTTCTGATATCAACCACTTAGAAAATCTAAGTGATGGTGATGGGGCCGACTGCTAATGGTAGGTCGATTTCCCCTAATGCTTCCTTCCTCGTCCCATCAAAAGCTCGAACTAGAGCATTTGGAGGATGGATGATTTCCATGCTTATCTCCAATTGATGGAGGGTGGATAGAGGGCAAATGTTCAGCATAGAGTCATTATCAACTAGTACCCTTGAGATCCTAGTACCAAAATGTTGAGCGGATATATATAGTGCCTTAATGTGCGCTTGGCCCTTAGGAGGAAGATCTATCTTGGAGAAAGATATATGATCTTTAAGGAATATGACGCCCATAAACTCCTCCATTTACAACTCTCCAGTAGTCTCAAGCACATGCACCTCACTCAAGATATTAAGGATTGCATTTCTGTGCTTCTCAAAAGACTTGAAAAGTTTCAGTTAGGAGATCTAAGCGAGCATCATTCACAATTGCTCTACTGCTTTGACTTCGCATCTTGAGTGTCTTGAGAAGTTGCTCAGCTTCCTCATCAATCACATCTTTCTTCTCAACACCCTTATGGGGTGGATAAACTCGACTCGATGGGGTGACTTCATCGATCTCATTTGCATCATAGTTCTAGGGACTGCCTTGGTGCTATAAGGGGGAGGCGCCTTAGTCTTTGAGCACTCACCCATTTGTGGTGTCAATTCTATAACCACGGGTCCAAAAACTGTACCTATAATCTTCATGGCCTCAAAATCATCAATCAATAAGCCAACTTCTAGTCTTGTTAATTGTACCAGCTCCATGAAGGATACTCTCCTTGGTTAGATTAATCACAACAAGCTCAATCATAGCCACAGAGTCGTCTTCAAATTCATCTCCTTATCCATTAGGAATAATGTCCTTGGGGTCTTGAAAGTAGCTCAGAAGAGTAGTATATTTGACTATAAAGTCATACTTCCCGCTTGGTTGCCTAAGGGTATCCTCTACTTCACCCTTCTTTTGGGCGTTCCTCACAAAGTCTCAATCCCAATGGGACGTTCTGTATTCGGATTTGTCATCAGTGGAGGTGTTGGGAATAACGTATCCCCGAAAACCGGATTTGACACCGAATCGAACCCCTAAATTAATGCGGAAGACGAAGCCCGGGAAAATACGCATCACCGATCGTAAAGCACACCACGGATTCGAGCGTAGCTTGTTAGCCACAGATTAAACACCAACGCTGAAGAAAAGGAAGAAATTCTGGTCCCGATGATGTCAATTTGCCTTGAAAAGGAAACGGCGTCGCCTTGAGCGTTTGGAAGAAAAGAGAGCGTTTTTCTTTTCTTTTTCTTGGAGGGAGAGAGGGAGAGGAACGTACATACGTTCTGATTTCCCAAGGGGTGTGTTCTCTCTCTCTCTCCTCCCTTTTATACCTTTTCCCATCCATGGGCCCTATTCCCGTGGGCCGGGCCTTTTTTGGGCCCAACTTGAGCGGATGGGCCTTAAGCCCATCTCATAAATCCATAATCTCCCACTCGCACATGGTGGTGCAAAACCAACATGGGCGGACAGGCCCTACTCAGCCCCATCGAGAAAAATCCATCATAGACTCTCATTTAACATGGTGGGCCGAACATAATCCTCTTTTCCTCTCTTCAACATTCATACCGGTGAATAATCCGTGCGACCAGCATACTTTGAGAGCTCGTTGCCATACATTTGTTAGGAATATATAGCAGCTCATAATGGGCATCATATCCTGAGTAGATTTAGTATGCAGTACCCTAGATCGATCGATCACATTTATATCTCTCTTGATCTCTTTTAAATAATGATATATATATATATATATATATATATATGATTATCACAATTATGATTATCACAAAGACAGTCATAATTGGTTAACCGGTGAATACAAAACTACAATGTGATTCTCCAAAAACGATCTTCCTCTTTCCTTCAAACTCTCAATTTCAATCCAGCTTGCTTTTCTAGAAATGCCCCATTAGATCGAATCAAACTCATGACCATTGGCAATATCCTAAGATAGCAAACACTAAATAGAAATCTTGAGAATAAGTAAGAGTCATGAGGGGACTAAGAAATTGAGGAACTCTCTTTCTCAAGAGTCTCACACGACATAAAAGTTGAGATCAAACTTTTGCCACTCTTATTGGTCGTCTCATGCATACGTAGTATGAAATACGTATTACGGTATTAACTCCTTTCCCATGGAGCGTATGTCTATACCTTTCAATACCGTACAGATGATAGTTCAGACATACCCAATGTCTAACTTGAGTTCACGTATCTACTCATTCACAAAATTCATCGAACTCACATCGGCATCTTAGACGAGATAAAGTAAAACATGTGGGGTATTTTTACTTTCGGACATAGTAAGTATTATATCCTCATCTTAACACCTAGTTAAGGCGACATACATGTTTTAAGCTTGAGCTCGATTATCACCTAGATAATAAGCTTTAAAATAGTCTCATCTCTATTTATCACACAGTAAATAGAGGCGATTACCCGTGTGAGTGGGCTAATCTTATATCTGTCCGACATACTTCTCAACTTAAAGTAATGCACTAAGCATTAAGATGCATAAAGATCAAACAAAGATTCATAGGCATTAATGATGAAAAAACACAAATTCATCAAATTGTGAACATTTAGGGAAATTACAATATTCAGTACATCAGTCTCTACGCAATCCTAGAGATTTCATATGGCCACAAAACACATCTCTAGGTATTGGCTTTGTCATAGGATCTGCTACCATTCTATGCGTAGTATGTACTCTAAGTTCACATCTTTTCGTGCAACCATATCCTTGACAAGATTATACTTGGTATCTATATGTTTGGTCTTGCCATAATATTTTGGATCTTTGGTGTACGCTTTTACTGCTTGGCTATCACAGTTAACTAACAATGAATCTGCAGTACTTCCAATAACACCTAAATGATCCAAAAAAATCTCTTAAGCCAAACACTTTCTTAAACTGCTGTTGATAATACCACGAACTCAACTTACATCGTGGACAAGGCTATACACTTTTATTTCTTACTGCTCCAACATATGGTGCTATTATTCGGTAAGAAAACAAACCCATAGGTAGATTTTCTTTCATTTAAATCTCCTCTCCAATCAGTATTAGAATAGCCTTTGAGTTGCAGATCATTTCCTTAATAACTCAACGTATGATCAGCAGTCCCCTTTAGATACCTTAGTATTCTCCTAACGGCTCACCATTCCGACTGCAAAGCATATGTCGGGTGTTGTACACATCATAGCATACATCAAGCTCCTAAACAGCACTAGCATAAGGAACATGTTTCATTTGTTCCTTCTCTTGTGGAGTCCTTGGACACTGAGACTATGGCTCAATCCTTCACCTTTTTGCAATAGGAGTGTCTATGGGTTTACAGTCTTGCATACTAAATCGTTCAAGAACCTTATTTATATAGGTTTCTTGCGAAAGAGACAATGATCTCTTCAAAACGATCTCTTGAAGTCTTAACTCCAAGAATGTATGCAGCCTCACCCATATCCTTTATCTCAAAGTTAGAAGACAACCATCTCTTGATAATATTAACCAACTCCATATTGCTTCCGGCAATTAGTATATCATCAACATATAATGATATGATCACAAATTGATCATTGGATCTATTGATATATACACAATGATCCTCGTCAATCATTGTAAAATCATATGCCACTATGGCATTATGAAAATGTATATACCTTTGTCTCGATGACTGCTTAAGGCCATATATCGACCCCCAAAGTCAACATACCTTTTCTTCTTGGCCTTTCATTATGAAACCAACAGGTAGTTCCATATATGTTCCTTCCTCTAATTCTCCATTGAGGAAAGTAGTCTTTATATCCATTTGATGTAACTCAAGATCCATACTAGTCACTATTGCCAGAATAATGCGAATCAAGGTAAATCTCACTACAGGAGAAAATGTATATTCATAATCAATTTCTTCCATTGATTATACCCCTTCGCCACAAGGCGAGCCTTATGCCTTTCTATTGAGCTATCAGTCTTTCGCTTTATTTAGATAACCTACTTTTTCCTATAGCTCTGCGTCCTTTTGGAAGATCAACCAGTTCCTAGACTTGGTTTGATTTCATTGACTCCATTTCCTCTTTCATTGCATGAATCCATTTTTCCTTATTAGGGCAGTTCAGAGCCTCATTAATATTTCTTGGCTCATCCTCATCTTGTGGAGCAACCATAAAAGTTTCCCTTTCAATGTCAAAACATCGAGGGGAATACTTTGGCGACTTGTTCACCGTATGGGAGATTGTACACTTAACACATCATTCCCCATCATGCTCCCACTTGGATTAGGTAATGATGATGTCGTCACATCAGGTGGTTGCAATTGAGAATGAGTTGAATTCAATTCATTACATCTCATATTACTCCCACTTGAACGAACTCCACGACATCATTATCTTGATCCAAGGTTTCAAATAGAGAGTTATTTTCCCTTATTTCGCCCCTCTTAGAAAATTCATCCACTAAGGATGTGACATCCCGTGATTCAAATTCAATTATACTCCCACTTTCTTGCTCACCTATGAACACATACCTTTTTGAGTGTTCACAGTATCTCATGAAAATACTCTTATTTTCTTTGGGACCCAATTTCCCAAACTTGTGAGAGGACTCATGAATATAGGCAGCACAACCCCATGGCTTAAGAAAACTTAAGTCCGGTTTTCTAACTGTCCATAACTCATATGAAGTGAAAATAACTGATTTGGAAGGCATCCGGTTAAGTATATTGGCAGCAGTTAACAACACATCACTCCAAAAAGTGATGGGTAAGTTAGCATGCGCCATCATGGACCTAACCATTCCAATAGGGTTCTGTTTCACCTAACCATTCCAGTAGGGTTCTGTTTCTTCTCTCTGCAACACCATTTTGTTGAGGAGTATATGGAATAGACAACTATCTTTCTATTCCTTTTTCATCACATAATTTTCTGAACTTATCAGATAAATATTCTTAACCTCGATCGGATCTAAAATACCTTTATTTTCTTGTCTAATTGATTTTCTGCCAGATTCATAAACATTTTGAAACAACTTATGCTTCAGATTTATGAGAAATCAAATAAACATATCCAAATCCAGTAGAATCATCTATAAAAGTGATGAAACAAACAGCCCATTGCCTTGCTCTCACATTCATTGAACCACAGACATCAGTATAGATTAAATGCAGAGGAATTCAGCTCTTTTACCTTTTCAAATGGTTTCCTTGTCATTTTCCCTACTAGACAATGCTCACTTATGGACAAATCGACTTTTTCAATATTGCCCAACAAGCCCTTTTTGGCTAGTTTTTTTCATATGTTGTTGGCCCATATGACCAAGTCTAGCATGCCACCATATTCACATCATTATTATATTAGGTAGAAGACGTGAAACAAGGAATAACATATTGACATCACCACAAGTCAACATTTAGTACAATAAAACCATCTAGAAAGTGACCACAACCATAGTAGTTTGTATCTAAACACAAATCTACACATTTATTATGGAAGTTTATACCAAAACCAAGCTTAACCAACACTAAGATAGACACTTAAAATTTCGACGAATCTCTAAAGCATATAGAACATCAAGGTGCGTCAACCACTCATGTTCTATTGGTCGGTCCCAATTCCTTTACATCAGCTCTAGAGTTATTTTCGATATGGATCCACTCAGTTCCAGTTGGTACTCGTCGGAATTCCACAAAGGATCCTCTATCCTTTGCTACATGGTCTGTCGCTCCTCAATCTACATTCCATAAAGGATTGGATTCAGCCTATAATACAGAACTTGACACATAAGCAAAGTTCTCAAATGTACAAGAGGTGCATTCCTTCTTTGGCTCACGACAGTCGCGAGCATAGTGACTTCTCTTGTCACAATTGTAACACATCACTCTTGACATTTTCTTCACTTGAGGACATTTTCCTCTCTTGTGTTGGTTAACTCTTGATTTCTTGCAATAAGGACTTGATCTTTTGCATTCCCACATATTGAATGAATCAATACGCTTGTGCTTAAAGCACAAAGCCCTTTCTGAGCTAGAACCAACATAGCAAATGTCTATTTTCGGCTCAAATACCGTTAGGCGGTCCTCTACTAGCTCAAGGTGGTGCACGACACCCTCAATATCTTCCATAATGTGGTCAAGAGCTTCTAGTGCTTCTTCCTTTTCCAGCACATATTGAATCTTCATATTCAATATTTCATAATTATTGTCGTTCATATCAGCAATTATATTCTTAGTTGCTGAACCATCGTTCTGAACACATCAGACAAACATGCACGAATAATTAATGCCTATTATTTATGCATCCCTATTTGCATAGACCCATCATATTAATAAATAATTTCAAGTAAGGCTTCAGAATCAAAGGTCACTATGTTTCCAATCATCCTCCAAAAATCCTAACTTAAAATTATTATTAATATAATTATCTTATGCAAATAAATTCTATGAAGTTACAAAAACTTCTATTACTACCCTGACTAATTACCCATAGCAACCAACAATAACAGAAAGCAACAGATAATTGACATATAATTAAAAACAATAATGCTTTCAATTAACACAATTAGGTAGTAATCATTACATAATTAATCAAAGAAATAAATAGGGAATGTCCCTTCTAATCTATCGATCAAAACATCTCGAGAAAACTAAGACACATTTGCCAACCATGGAAAAACTTTTGGAGAGCTTTCATGTTGCCTCCAAGGCGCATTCACTCAGCGCCATGTGGCGCTCAATCTAAGGGTTGAAGTTTTGGCCAACTCAATCCTATAGTGCTCTCTTACAAAAGCTTCCACCAGCCTCCTATAACCCGGGACCACGTTGACCTCCCATAGCCAATCCAACACGCTTGCCATTCAAGTGGAAGAGTGTTCATCAAAGCCGACACCTTCTCAAAATCCGACATAAGATAACCATTCCGAGATGATTTCCGTATCATCCGATTGACCACGACCACATGTGATACTAAATCACCATCATGCCATCGATAATTAGCTAATTCGACATCAGCCTCTTAAGTCTTGCATTTCCCTCATCCGTTCTCGGGATTGCGGGTATCCTTGCATAACGCATCATAGTTCCCGCAACAAATGCGAGAACTAAAAATGGATCACTTATAATCCATAATAAATATAAGGGAAAATACATAATTTTCCAAAAGTCATGCAACAAATGCAACATTAAAAATGGATTACTTATAACCCACATAGGCATGACTAAAAAAGAAACAAATTCCTTTTTTTTTTTCGGTCAACAGTCAACGGTCAAAGTCAACGGTCAATGGTCGGTCAACGGTCAACTGGTCAACGGAGCAGTCAACGATCAACGGGTTGGGTCAACGGGTGCGCGGGTCGGATCGGTCGGACCGGTCGCGATGGTCGCACGTCGGACCGACGGGCGGGGACACGCGACGCGGACCGACCGCACGTGCCTCGCGCGTGAGGGGATGACGTCACACGACGTCATCCGCACGTGCGCGGGCGCGCCCGCGTCCGTCGGGTGGGTCGGGTCGCCGGTCGGGTCGCCGGGCCGCCGGCCGGTGACCGCCCGGCCAACCGTCGTCGGCGATGACGTCATCGGAACGGTTACCGACCGTGGATGACGTCACGATGACATCATCCCGTGATGTTAGCATGCATCGGTCCGCGGACCGGCGCGGCCGTCGGCCGGTGGCGCGCACGCGCCCGTTCGCCACCGGCGCGTGTGGCGCACGCGGCGAAGCCAACGCTTCCCGCGCGCGCCCACGCGCACGCTTTCGGGCCGCAACGTGTGGGCGCGTGCGGCGTCATCCAGCGGCGTTCGACCTATCCCCGGACTCGTCTCGGCGTCGCCTTTCACCTAGTGCCTTTAGAATTTGATTTCGACTTACGAAAACTCAGAAAAATGGCCGAACAACACTCGGGTGTCGGGATTTCTCGCTCAGATCCGTACGGCCGAAAAGCTTTTGCAAAAAATCAATCAAAAAATATCAAATTGATCGGGAAAACGTGAACTAGGGCTCTGATACCAATGTTGGGAATAACGTATCCCCGAAAATCGTATTCGACACCGAATCGAACCCCTAAATTAATGCGGAAGAGGAAGCCCGGGAAAACACGTAACACCGATCGTAAAGCACACCACGGATTTGAGCGTACCTTGTTAGCCACTGATTAAACACCAACGCTGAAGAAAAGGAAGAAATTCTGTCCGATGATGTCAATTTGCCTTGAAAAGGAAACGGCGTCGCCTTGAGCGTTTGGAAGAAAAGAGAGCGTTTTTCTTTTCTTTTTCTTGGAGGGAGAGAGGGAGAGGAACGATTTCCCAAGGGGTGTGTCTCGTTTTTGATTTCCCCAAGCCCTATTCCCGTGGTGTGTGAGCGGATGGGCCTTAAGCCCATCTCATAAATCCATCGAGGAGGAAATTTCTTCATCCTTCATTTTTAGCGGGACTTTCCTCATCATCCCATTCAGTCGGGACAATGTCCTTTACATTCAAGAAGAAGCTTGGTGGTAGTGTGAACTTCATTTTGAAGTCATATTTGCCACTTGGTTGACCAAGGCTTGTTGATTGAACGAACCCGGCAAGGTCCTCCTTATTAGCATCCCAAGCTTTCACTCTCGTGAGCCTTTTAAACGAACTCACAGTTCATGCAGGAAGCTCAATGTTCATCCTCACTTTTGGTGTCAGATTCTTGGTACATATGGGGCTTTTCCTTTCAAGGCTCAATGACCCTCTTCTCAAGCATCATCCTTGCTTGGGCTCTCAACCTCCCTAGTGATCCTTGAGACCATGTCGTCGCCAGCCAAATATGTCCTTGAGTGGGTCTGCCATCTTCATATTGAAGGATTCCTAGTTCTACCAATTTTGCTGGGCAAGCTATCTTCTCATTGCAAGTAATACTGCCTGTCATCCGATAATCAGTAAATGTCATGATCTACCTTAGCTTATGTATATGCATGATGAACGGATGCTTGCCATTGTCCCTAAAGATTATGTTGACGTCCTCAACGTGTTTTGAGAGAGATTCTATTGGATTCGGTATCGAGTCCTTAAAAGTAAGTAGCTTCGTGTTTAGCAAGTTCTAGATCTTCAAACAGAGGACATAACTGTTGTCCACATGGTGTCCTTTCTCCCACATATGATACTCACAAGTCTTGTTATGGTCGAATCTAAGAAACTTTGGCAGATTGTCCTTTGGGACTTCTCTTGCCACTAGACAGTTCTCGATCAACATAAGAAATGGCTGCGACATTGGTCTTTGAAGTGGGGTAAACTGCCTTTACAAGGCTTTCCCTTTACAATTGAAGCTTCAGAAAGAACTCCCAACCTCAATGGCAGGCTTATGAGCGGGAGGATTATACATTTTTTTAGAGAAGTTCCTAATATAAGCAATCTTCACAACTAACTCCTTGTCCTTCTTCGAGACATACCTGTGATTTATGGTCTCAACCAACCTTTTTTCCCACATGATCCCCTCGATTTGTTCCCCCAATTCAACCAATGCGACGAAGTTGATGCAGGTGTGGTTGTACATCTTCTTAAAGAAATCTCGAGGCGTGGCATGAAGTAACAGTTTCATAGCCTCCTTATCAAATAAGGGTGGCTTTACTTGAGATGCAGTGGCTCTCCACCTTTGAGCATATGACCTAAATGTCTTAATCCATCTCTTTTCTACTCGAACCAACTCTTCTCTCGTCGGTGGTGATCTTGGTGTTAAACCTATATTGTTGCAAGAACTCATCTCCTAGATCTTCCTATGTATGGATCTTCTCTATGTCCAACTCAATGAACCATGTCAATGCAGGACTGACCAGGGTATCTTGAAACGAATTAATGAGGAGCAAGGGATTGTTGGAATATTAGGCCATCTTGCTTAAATAGTACTTTAAATGGGTCTTAGGGCAATTAATATTTCCTCATAAACTCAAGCTCCTTATGGAATTCAAGGTCCTTCACCCTAGCGAAGGGCGACAGCTTGTCGAACCCCTGAAGCTAGTAACCTTACAGCATGGAAAGGTGCACCTCGATTTTTGCGAGGTGTCTTGAACTCTCTTCATTGAAGTGGAGAGTCGAGGTCTCCTTAAGTGGAGCCTTTAGATCATTGACTATCGAGGTGGAAAAGGAACCTCTTCAATAGGTCATTTTCCCATAGGTTCAGCTACCAGCATGTTAATAAGCATGGTAGGAAGGTTTGTAGTAGCAGCAGCAAGAGCCACGGGCGTCAAGTTTTTGACTTGATTTGAGAGATCAATTAACGGCACCATCACCTACGCCATTTGATCAATGACAAGGTAATAGAATTTTACATCCTTGAAGCTCCCAAAATGGTTCGATATTACATGTAATATGAAGGTGAATATAAGGAAAATCTTGATTACAACGAAAATAGGGAAATACAAAGAAATTTCCTTTATAAGGAAAAGGAAAAATATATGAAAGATTCCAAAAGAAAGAATCTTATGAACTAGATGGGATCGTGTGGAGACGATTGTTATTATGGGTCAAATGTTCCATATTGATTATTGTGACATCGCAATATGACCCCAACTTTTAGAACAGTGTTACATCAGCATCCAATCTTCGAAGGGGATTACAATAAGGATTGGTAAACCCCAAAAATGCCGAAAATGCCACCTTGAGATGAAAAATCGATTTTTCATCAGAGGGATGCAAAAGTTTGGAAAAGTGGAAAGGCCATGGTGAGGGCCCAAGTGGGCCCACGCCCGTGTTAGGCAACCCAATGGGCCCAAGCACATGATTAGGTAGCCCATGGGCTAAATCCCATCATAGATAGCCTAAATGGGCCTAAGCCTAAGTGGGTGGCTCAAGGCCCACACCCCTAAGTGGTGGGCTGCCATGGTGGGGCCGTGGGTCTTCCAAGTCTATCAAGTCATCAATACAAGATCTAGACATTTAATGCACCCCATGTGCGTGAACGGTACCCAATCTTAGCAAAATGAACAAATTGCCCTTTCATTCAACTAAGGATAAAAGGGCGAGATGGGAAAGGAGCTAGGAAGGGGCACCCATGTGTTGAAGATGAGGGAGGTGATGTCATCCCCTAGCCTAGTTTAAGCCTACCTATCCTATCTTTTAGCCTAGCCATGAGTGGTTCATTAAATGACATTAATGAGACTTGGGCAAGAAGTAAAGTGAGAAGTGATCCAAGCCCTTGATCTTGGATGGGACACGGTAAGATGTAATCTTGGCCATCTAATAGCCCAAGCATGGGCTACTCTTCCTCTCTCCCCAAATTCGTTTGTGACATCCTAGTTTTTCAATTATGCTTTCAAGTGAATAAATAAGGCATTTCATTAACACGCCTATAGTGTTATTCTTAGAGCTGATCACTTGTGAGATAACTAGACTATCTAGGAAAGTCATTAAGAGATTTTAAGGCAAATAGACTTAAGGATTCGACCAAAAATCGACTACTCGACCTTGCTCATCTGCTGAGATCATTACAACACAGTTAAAAATCGAGTAAAGATTAGAGATAGATGGGCTTGATCGAGATATGTGGTTAAACATGGGTGATCCCACTAAATTGCAAAATTCTCATTGATCGGCACTAGATTGATTTTCTATCGTTTTGGTACCCTGTATACATATTTGAAATCTCGAGATTTTCACGACCACTAAGAGTTGCCAATGTGTCGAACGGGTTCATTGTGACTCGAAGAAAATTGACCATGAGTCATTTACATTAAAAAGTTCCGAAAGCTACCCAGTAGCCTAGATCACGCTAAAATCGAACCGGAGTAAAATTAACCGTGAATTTGAATCTAATTTTAGAAATTGAAAGTTTTGTCGTGTCACAGGTCATTTTAGGAATGTCGACTCAGCCTCCAAAGATTTTTCTGCAAACCGAGACTTTTTGGGAAAAAGTCATCATAGGGCCATTTTGTCCATAAAAAGTCAGGGACCATTTTTTATCGCACAATTAGGAAGCAAGTGAGTTGCATTAGTGAGGAAAAATGCCAAAATGATTGATGATGGGTTGATTGAATTTTTTAGGGATAAATTGAGCTGATTCAAGAAGTAATTGAGCTCCAATTGAAGAGAAACCAAGCCAAATTCGTAGCCCCCCAAGTGTGCAAAAAGGGGCCTTGGTGGCTGATTTTCAGCCTAAGAAGGCAGCTGGTGGTGGAGGAATGGTCAAGGGAACCAATAGATGAGGATGGAAGCTTGGTGGCCCCCTTGTCCCCTTATCTCCTCCCTCTCTCCCTTATGCTGGTCGATCACCCCTCCTCCTTCCTTATTGTTCCCTTTGAAGTTCCAGCAAAGCCAGAGAACACTAGCTGAGCAGCCATCCTTGTCGCACTCCATTGCCATTGCCATTCGTCGGACCTCCTCACGCGCGCGCCGTCGCACCTTGCCACATGTGCCTTATGCCATTCAGCCGCGTCTCCACCTCCTTCATGCCTTCGTCTTAGCCTAGCAGAGTCCCGGAGTCCTTTCCCGTGGCCGTCGGACCTCCTTGCACCCCCAAACTACCACCGTGTCGCTGCCATGAGGCCTGCCGAACATTGCTGTAGCTCCGCCTATTCTTGCCTCGCTTTTCAACCGCCGAATCAGCCCTCAATTAGCCAGGAACGGAAGCTAAAAGTGTGGGTTTCCAGCGGAGGTTTGGTCTATTTTGGCCTGCTTCCCGACCCAGAAAGCCAAGCCTGCTTTGGAGATAGTTGAGCATCGCCACGTCCCCATCATTTTGATCTGAGTGGATCATTAAACAAGTGAGTTTAACTCACTAATCTTTGCTTAGTAAGTTAATTATGCTTAAGGGTTGGTTAGTTTAGACTAAGCTTGGATTAGGTGGTTACTTAGATTAGATTAGTAATTTAATTAATTGTCAATGCGTTAGGTGGATAGTTTAGTGCGGTTAGGGCCTACACAAGCTCTAGTATTTAATTAGAGTGGTTTTGAAATTTTCCGGGCTCGTCTTGGCTTCCAATTAGGCTTTATCGGGCCTAAGTCGCATTATTGGTATTTATTTATTAATTTCCATAATTATTTATTTATTTTCCAAAAATTAAACCGGAATAGTCGGTGACCGGAATTTTATGTTGATTGCAATGGTGCCTTCTTTTTATTTAATTGAGTACCAGATTGTGTAATTTGAGTGCGATCGTTGATTGTGGGTATTTATCCCAAAAATGGATAATTTTGGTAATTAATTGGAAAATTATTGGGCGTTGGTCTACAGTGCAAAAAAATCTATTTTAGAACTACTGAAAATGGTGGGAGCTTCAAAAGTGAAATCTTGTATTTTGGCTAAGGCCAGCCGTGTACTCACACACATGTATTTTAATCGGGTATGATAAAAATGGTAAATTGAATTGATGATCGAAATGGTATACTATAATGGCTCGATGGCTCTATATGTCATCTTAGAGAAGGAACGTTATACTATAACAGCTTGATGGCTCTATATGTCATCTCGGAGGAAGAACGTTATACTATAACAACTCAATGGCTCTGTATGTCATATGGAGAAGGAATGGTATACTATATTAACTCAATGACTCGTATGTCATCTTACATAATGAACATTATACTATTTATTAGCCTTTGGGGTAAGCTACTATCTATATATCACCTACAGTGAGCAGTCCTGGACTTTGATCGAACTCATAGATAGTATGGAATGAACTAACCAAGAGAAGGTTGTGATGACATATAATCGACTGAGTCGATTGATCGATGATTCAATCTAAATGCTGGTTTTGTTGTATTCAGTGATTGTATATGAATTAAATTGACTTGCAGGAAGGAACTGAGGCCAGGGTAAGTCCTTTGACTTGTGGTTGTGCTTAGGCAGCCCTTAGGACGTATTTTCTTCCTAATAAGGTCTTAGGGGGTTGAACTTACTGAGATGCCATCTCACCCCATTGTGGGATAACAATGTAAGGCCCATAGATGGTAGCCCTGCCTGAACATTTTGGATAACCCAAGAAGTTCACAGAACAGACTTACCACATTCTAATACGTGGGCACTTTGATGGACTTGAGTATGTGCTGGTGAAGTCCATACTCTAGGTTGATGCGGGATTACCTAAAAAGGTGCCCTATCAATACCAGTCATGGTATCACCATTATTATAATGATCAAAGGGAGGGCCCTGTACCTGAATGTGAGATACCTGTGTATGTGATGGAGGTTGCTTTTGGAAAGAGTACGGCAGACCCTAAGGATAGATTGGTGGTGGACACGAAGGACCCTAAGCTTGGTGATCCAGATTCCCTAGCGTACTCAACAGTAGGCTCCAGTTGGAGTCTGGAAGAAGGAGAGATCGAAGAGGACGAGGATGAGTAACTGAAGTATTGAGAAAAACCCCCCTTTTGAGGACCTACCTATGTGTGTGTGTGTGTGTGTGTGTGTGTGTGTGTGTGTGTGTGTGTGTATCGAATGGTAGTGTGTAAAACCTGACTTGATATATGTATATAAATGTGTTGGTATGGTTTTAAAAATTTGGTCCTGCTTTCCTATCTCATTATTTTATTATCTGGGGATTTTATATCTGCTTCCACATGCGTATTTAAAAGAATGGGTCGGCGATGCATCCTGGGACATCGCTATTATATCGACCAAGCAGGGATGGGCACGGGCTTGGAGGATCGGGTCGTGACATCGTCCATACCTCTCCTTCACTCTTATTTTCTCCCTTTTGCTCTCAAGTTTATCTTTATCTCCCTCCTTGCCATAGCTGAACCACCCCTTGTCCATTTGCATCTCACTTTCAAGCCATCCTCTTCATTTTTCCTCATATTTCCCTCACTGGCAACCGACCACCACTCTCCGCCACCATGCAATTGCCTGGGATGCCGTCCAGCCCACTCACGGGAGCTCTAGAGGCGTGATCAGCAACCGTAATTGTTTCCGGTCTTGCCGTTCATCCCCCAACGCTTTTAAAGCTAAGACTTGGCCGTGAGTGGCTTACTAGCCCTTGAATAGGGTTGTTGCATTTTGGAGTTAGTTTAGGACTAGATTAAAATTTAAATGATGTTTTGTTAATGTGATAAGTGGGTTTTGTGTGATAGGTTCTCATAGGGTCTTGATAGGTTATCTCAATAGCTTATCATGTTCTAGCTAATAGCTTATCATGTTTTCGTCGATAGCTTATCATGTTCTAGTCAATAGCTAATGATGTTTTCGTCGATAGCTTATCATATTCTAGCTGATAGCTTATCATATGTTAAGCCGATAGGTTATTGCGGTTTATCGATAAGTAGTTATGTGATAAGCTATTAAATTGTGATAAGTGAAGTGTGATGTGTTATGTTAACAAGAGATGAATTATTTGATAGTTTATGATGACATGTGATAAGTCCATTTAACTATTTATGTTCAATCGCAATGACTTATCCTACTTTGATGAGTGACTTATATGCCATGGACTTGTAAAGCTAGGTGGCACTTTTGTATGATATAATATGAGGTACGGGGTGACATGATAGCATATGGCATAAGTGGTTGCATATTGCATGGGCATCACATTGGTTAATGAGAAAGATATGAAATGAATCGTGTAATAATATGCTCGTGTGATCACTAAAGACCTTGACATGTTTACGCAGGGTAGTGAACTCGTCCTGATGCGTTGACGCGGGACGATGCCTGATTAAATTCAGATGCCCCCAAGTCAATGGGATGCCGTTCGTGGATGGATTTCGGAACGAAGCTCCTTACAGGAGTACCATCTTGATGCATTTATGTGGGATGATGCCATGCTCAATGTAGCGAGACGATATTTGGTTACACTGGATGACTACAAACCTTTGGGTTGGCCTTGGGTCCTAAGTGGCCGTAATAATCTAGACATGGTTGTGTGGAAATTACATGAGTGCATGAATGCATATTTTGAGAAATGATGCTATAGTTGGCACATGTGTGATATGAGATTGATAAATGAGCAGTTCTGGATTATTGCATGGCATGGGTGCATGAATGCATATTTGGAGAAGCGATAATCGATTCTATAGTTTACACACATGCATGGGCGCATGACTATGTTATATTGCACGTTTTTATGTTTTGCTCCTGAGTGTAAGAGGTGTTTTAAGAATTGTTTATATGCTCATATTGATGGCTTTGAGGAAGTGGAATAACCATTCATGTTATAGTTAAGGAAAAGTAGAGGTTTCTTTACTATTGATATTCCGTCGATAGATAACATGCACATTTAGGGCATTTCCGACGTGAATAACTTCCCCACGCGAGGTCTAAGGAGTTCACTCATTGAGTTTATCTCACTCCTCGTTGTTTAACCCTTTTCAAGCCCTAATCGTGACTAGCCAAGCCTGAGCTATGGTATATTGAGTTGGATGCGTACTAGGCGCATGGAGGATACCATCCTTTCCAAGTCGCTTCGTAGCATAAAGGAGCTAGGCTAACCTT
The DNA here is from genome assembly GCA_017140325.1 of Eucalyptus leucophloia subsp. euroa. Lineage (NCBI taxonomy): Eukaryota > Viridiplantae > Streptophyta > Magnoliopsida > Myrtales > Myrtaceae > Eucalyptus > Eucalyptus leucophloia. Next base: position 10,952,198 of record CM029468.1, read on the forward strand.
AAAACCTTTTAGAAGTGCAAATAACTGCGCATGTTGCTTGAACATGAAATGGTGTAACGAGTGACATTGAAGTTTGGATATAAATAGCTAGTATGTTCTAATGACGTTATGAATCCATATATGTATATGCATGAGTGTGGTTAAAACTATCCCTATTTGTTGATTGGGTGAATTGTTTATGCTTCCACTTGCGTATTTAATCAAATAAAATGATTGGGTCGGCAACACCTCTTGGGACATCGTAATCGAATGACCTAAAGGAAATGAATGACGACGAGCGTGGCTTGTTGTACATCTCGAGCGGGTCGAGGCGTGACATCCCCACCGATTTGGTATCAAAGCATGGTCGTTACCTGGAGTGATAAGGTGCGTTGAGACCTTGGGATAATTAGATAGGAATGCTTATGACATGCATGTGATTGTCAATTGTCTCCTTGATTTGTTGTTCTGAATTCCTGATTGTATTGTTGGGATTATGGAGTCAGCTGTTCTTAGCACTCTAAAAGGAGTTTTGCCTAGATTCAGGGATGCATCGAAGAAGGGCAACTCCAGGGCAAGCTAGTGCCTTAGTAAGGGCGCAAGAGGATCCCAAAGTAGATGGGATTCTACAAGCCCTTGCCATTAGGAATTTGATAGGACAACAAGCTCAACAATAGGCTAATGTCGCCGCCATTACCATTGCTAATAATGATGTTCCGATAGCTGGAGACAGGATGCATTGGCTAGTGGAACAGTTCATAAAGTTGAAGCCACCACAATTCACCAGAAAGGGTGATCCTGAGGTTGCTACCTCATGGATCAAGGAGTTGGAGAAAGCTATGCACTGAGGAGGAGAATGTGATATTGGCTATTTACCAACTGCAAGGTAACGCCAATGATTGGTGGGAGGCCACTTAGGGAAGGGTTTTTCCCAATGATACCACCCCGACTTGGGGTGCATTCGTAGAAGCATTCTATGGAAAATACTTTTTGAGTGTGCTCGAGAGCAAAAGATGTTTGAATTCCTACGACTTCACCAGAACCATCTATCCATCAACTAGTATGAGGCCAAGTTTGTTGAATTGTCGAAATATGCCCTAAGGATGATTGAGGATCCTATGATCAAGCTAAAAGGTATTAGGATGGATTGAAATTGGAGATCCACAGTCAGTTGGTGCCCCTAAACTTGAAGGATTATGATGAGCTCTATGAAATGGCATAGTTGATTGAGAGGGACATGTCCGAGGGAGCAACCGCATCTGGATTACAATTTGTTGCTAATAGAGATAATCATTGGTTCGAGAAGAAGCCGATAATAGGAGGAAAGCACCCTATCCCTCCCAATCCTCCCAATAAGAAAAACAACATTGGAAATCCAGTGCATAATCAAAACCATGGTTGTCAATTCTGTGGCAAGTTTCATGGATCCACACCGTGCCGTGCCTAGATGGGAGCATGTTTTGGATGTGGTCAGTGTGGCCATCAAGTACAGTATTTCCCACAGCGACCAGCCAGAGCGTAGCCCCAAGCGCTACACATGGGACAGAGATTTGGAGCCACATCTCAAGACAATTCTAACCAACCCCAAGCTCAAGGAAAGGTGTATGTGGTGACTAAAGAATAAGCCAAGGATTCCGAGGCTGTAATTACCGGTACAGTCTCCTTACACCAGCATGTTGTGTATGCTTTATTTAATACAGGCGACGCACTCATTTGTGGTTGATCAATTCATTAATTTAGCTGGATTAGAGTTGAAACCATTGGAAACAGCCCTTAGTATCTCCACCCCTATGAATGATAAGGTAATATCTATTTTTGGTTGTCAAGAATGTGAGATAATTATTAATGGGCAAAAGGAGTTGATAGATTTAACTGTCTTGGCTATGTGTGATTTAAACATCATAATTGTCGCGCCTCGATCCTCAAGCGCGTGCCCATCTCTCAATGGTCGATTAAACTGTGACGTCCCTGGACGCGTCGCCGACCCATTCATTTTAATGCACATGCGAAAGCGTATAAATAAATCCCTAGATAACAGAAACATGAGATAGAGAAGCAGGGCCACAAATTATCACAAACCACAACACACCTTTATAGGGAGAAGTACACTATTAGTGCTATAGGTTGTGTACGGTGCTCACTTTGGTGCCAAAAGTTTCCGTCGGATCACTTAAGTGCCAAATCAGAGGAAAAACGATCACTTTGGTACAACCAGTGAGAAATTTCAGCCAAAATGATTACGTTGCTTTTATATTTTTAAAAAAAAAAATCGACGTGGCTTAAGATTATCCACGGTGGATGACATAAAATGATGTCGTTTTCCTTTCTTTATAAGAAACGACGTCATTTCTTGCCATCCACTGTAGATTCACATAAGAAACGACGCCGTGGTGCTCCATAGCAAAAAATGATGTCACTGAAGAGGGAGTAAAATAGGGTTCATATACGGTCGTCGACGCCAGCCGTAGCTCGCTCACCCACCGTCATTCACCCACCGCCGTTCGCTCGCCCGCTATTGCTCACTCACCGTCACTCGGCCACTGCTGTAATTGCACCGTCATTTATGGTCGTTCGGTGGCTGTGTCCCCAACTCTCGCTCGCTCAGGTTTGTCATGTTCTCTACATGGGTCAATATAGTGAAAAATTTAGGGTTCCGACGGGCAAGTTAGGGCGCGGAGGGCAATATGAGGGCTCGGCTCAAGGGGAAAGTAGTGGGGAAAGTGGTGGGAATGTCACTTTTATGGGGACGGAATAGAAAATTTGAGGATTCCGTTATTCATTTGCTTTTTGTTGTGGGGACTGAATAGAAAAATAGAGCGTGGAGGGGCTTTACTCGGAGGGAAACAGTGGTGGGACCGAATTTGTTTGTTTAATTAATTGGACTACTTCTGCGGGAGACCGAATGTGATTGAATTAAAAAATGGGTGGTGAGGACCTCACTTTGTTTATTTAATTTGGTTCCTTTTGTTTCTGTAAATGCACCGAATTAGGGAGATTTTAGTCACATTTGTTTCTTGACAACAAAATGACAAGGTACTACATATGAAGTTGTTGATTCTGTCATGTGGTCTCAACAAAACGACAATGACTCTTTTTCTTTTTCTTTTTCTTTTTTTTCCGGGTGCAGCATTGACATGGACGCGAATCAGGTAGGCATCATTGTTTGCTATGGTGGAGAGTTTGTTATTGGCATTGAAGATTGGGAATATAGTTGTGGAAATGAAGGTACTATCTATGTCAATGTTTGGAAACCATCATATATTGATTTTCTGAGGGATTTAGTGTATTTTTTAAGATGCAAAGTGCAAAAACTACATTACTGTGTTTTTGGGAAGGAATTGAAGGATGGGTTGAGATTTTTTAATGATGATAATGGTATTAAGGATATCATTTATCATTATCTTCACGGTGAAGAAGCTAAGGTATATGTTGAGTATTATAGTGAGGATGAGGATGAGGATGAGAATGGTGGGGATGAGAATGAGAATGGGGATGAGCAGACCACCACTGAAGGAGGAGAAGTGAGGGATCCTATTCAAGCGAGTAATCAGGTCGGGGATGAGTTTAGGTTAAATGAAGGGCAAAATGAGAGGGAGAGAAGTCATATCAATAGAGATGAACAAATAGGGAGATGTCCCGAAATCTTGGGTGAAGATTTGGGTGAAGATGTGAGCGATGAAAACTTCATTGGATTAGAATGGGAAATTGCTTTATCTAGTGAATCGGAAGATGAATGTTTGGCTTTAGTAAATTTCCCAAGTGACGAAGATGATGATGAACTCACACAGTCAATGCAAAAGCAAAGGGAATTTCTAAGAAAAAAACTTGCGATTTCAGTAAAGAGGCCTGAGCTAGTAAATAGAGATGGAGATCCAGTTGAAGGTAATAGAAGTGAAGATGAAGAAAGCTGCAGTGATGAAGTTGCTGGTTTAGAAAATAAGCTTGACAATGATAATGAAGAACCTACTCATCGAAGAAAAAGTAAGTACCCTTACTATGATCCAATTGTTGATAAACCTGTTTTGTCGGTGGGCATGAGATTTGATGATGCCAAATAGTTTAAGGAAGCTACTGTAAAGAACTCCATTGGTGAACAGAGGAGCATTCAATTCATTAGAAACACGAAGGAATTTGTGAGAGCTAAGTGCTCACAACCCAATTGTTCGTGGAAGCTCTATGGCGCGCCGAGTAAGAATGGGTCATTCCATATTAGGTCCTTCTAGCAGGAGCATACTTGTCCAATTATCTTTAACAATAAAAGGGTAACAAGTGTGTGGTTATCAAAGCATTTTTTCAATACTATCAAAGCAATGCCCGAGATCAAGAGTCCTCAATTTCAACAGATAGTGAAGGAGCAAGTAGGGGTTAATGTGTCGAGGAATCAATGTAAGATAGCTAAGATGAGGGTGATGAAGATATCAATAGGTGGCTATAAGGAAGAATATGTGCAGGTATGGGATTATGCGAGCGAATGCATGTTTCAAAACCTATCTAGTATGGTATATGTAGAGGTTGTGGAGAGGCCATTCCCTAATCTTGAGCCTAGATTTGATAGATTTTATGTCTGTTTTGATTCATGCAAACGAGGCTTCTTGACTAATTGTAAAAGAGTTATAGGATTGGATGGATGCTTTCTAAACAGTTTATGCAAGGGAGAGTTGTTGGCTGCTGTGAGGAGAGATGCCAATAATCAAATATTCTCGATAGCTTGGGCGGTGGTGAAGATAGACAACAATGATATTTGGTATTGGTTCCTAAAAAATTTAATGGCTGACCTTGAGATAACCGATGGGGGAGGATGGGCATTCATGAGCGACCAACAGAAAGTAATTTCATTGTCAATTAATTCACTCACTTTTAATATTAATCACTTGCATATTTTTTCTGACTTGTATTTATTGGTTTGAATTTTTGTAGGGACTTATTCCTGCATTGGCTGAGTTGATGCCACATGCTGAGCATAGAATGTGCACGAGGCACATATATGCAAACTGGTCAAGGAACTTCAAAGGAGATAGGCTGCAGAAGTAGTTCTGGTAGATAGCAAAGAGTACGAACTTGGCTAATTTTAGATTAGCCAAACAATGATTGTTGCAGCTAACAAATGGAAGTTTTGATGCACTCTTCTAGACAGAAGCTAAGCACTAGTGTCGGGCCTTCTTCAGCGAAAAGTTCAAATGCGATATCATTGATAACAACCTCAGTGAAGCTTTCAATGGCAAAATTTTAGAGGCCAGGTGCAAACCAATCATCAGCATGCTTGATGATATTTGAGTTATGGTTATGACTAAACTACATAGGCAAAGAGATGAGGCTACAAAATAGAGGAGAGACAGTGGCCCTAGGATTGTGAAGAGATTGGATGCAAGCATTGCTGCTAGTAGGTTCTGCCATCTAGTTTGGAATGGAGATAATGGATATGAGATTATTCAAAATCAAGATAAGTATGTTGTCAACCTGGATAGAAGAAAGTGTTCATGCCGAGCTTGACAACTGAATGGAATTCCCTGTGCCCATGCCATTTGTGCTATTCAGATGAAGTAAGAAAACCTAAATGATTACTTACATGATTGGTATGAAAAAGCCCCATACCTTACTTCATACCAATTCATGATGCAGTCTATTAGAAGTAGCAAATTTTGGGAGCCAACAAATCATGAAAGCACTCTACCTTTACTGCTGAAGAAGCAAATAGGAAGGCCAAAAAAGAAACGAATAATGTAGTAGGAAAAGCCATCAAGTCAATGAGTAGGACTGGGTCAAAAATGAAATACTCCTATTGCCGCAGGGAATGGCACAATAAGAAAGGTTGTGAGCTGAAAAAAGCAGCATCAACAGCAAGATGTAATGGCTGATTTAGTGCCAGGGACAGGACCTACTGAAGAGCTTCTTGTTGGGTCTATTAAAGGGAGGATAGAAGGCCCTACTATAATGCCTACTGAAGGGCAAACAGAAAGCCATGCTATAACGTAAGTATCCCCTTTGCCTTAGTAATTTTACAGTTCTTATTCGATAGAGTTTGATGGTTGACCATGTGTACTAGATTTTCTTGTGCTTTTCCTCTATCATGCACTTGTAATTTGAGAAGTTTTCTCAATTTGTTTCCATCATGAAAATGAGTAGATGTCTAATTATTCATTTTAGTTGGTATTAATCCTAAAATAGTACATTGTTGTAAGGCCTACTAAAGGGCTAGAAAAATGCCCTGTTGTAGGCTCAAGTGCAAGGATAGGGACTGGAATGAGCATGACAACAACAACAACAATTGAGTCCACTGTTGAGCAAACAAGAAAAAAATATCCTATAAGTTATACATCGCTATGTTTGTCTTTTATGGACTGAAATTTACATTTGTTATGTGTTTCTTAGATGAGAAGATGAGCAACTACACAAGTTGCAGAGGTTGCTCCCCCATTTGTTGTTACTGAAAATGATGCACCACAACGAACAGGAGGGGTCTCCTAGAAAAAGATTAAGGCAATATGGTTATGGGATTTACATAGATGAACGTACTGAAATGATTATTTTCAATGTAAGATTTGTAGGCCTCATGCATTTAATTCGTTGTACTTCAATTTATTTGGTAGACAATATCACTATGTTCTTGTAGCATGGGAAAACTTCGGAGGTACTTCTCTCTCGAGATGGGCCAACTCAAGAATCAAGGGCACAACCAAAGAAGAGTGCTCTAAAGAAGAAAAAGACAATGGTATAGCTACAAAACAGCCATCCAAAAAGAACCTAGCACCAGTTCCATCTCAACCAACAATTGGGAGCAATAGTGATGATATGGACCAACACATGACACGTGCTATAGCCGTCATCAAAAACAAGAAAAAGGAAAAGGAGGTGACAGAAAGCCCAGTTAAAGAACTTGCACATCCAATTTGAAAGAGTGCTCGGATTATGAATCAATTCAAAGCTTGAAGAGGAAAAGGAGATCGGGGTGTTGTCAATAATAACTGATAGGAGGGTGCTGGACATGGTCTCCTTTTGTGTGGTGCTGGACATAATCTATTTTCATATTTTCTTTTTTTAGGAGAGTGCTGGATATTATATCATTGATGGTAGTTAATGCCTACATATTGCCATTGTTTTATTTTAAGAGGGTGCTGAACTTTCGGTGATTAGAGAGTGAAGTTAGACATGTTTTTCTTTCTTTTGTAAACAATCAATCAATATTAATGGCAAATATTGAAATGACTATTTTCTCTTGTGTTGGTTTTGGCTAGAATGCTAGCAAGTCAGTTATACTCTGTTGCTGGTTGAAGTTGTGGATTATAATGAATTTGTGGGGTTCTAGTTATATGTACTGCTGCAAGAACATTTTGGGTGCTAGTACATCTAGTTGCATCAACACTTGTATGAGCTAGTGCAAAAAACTGCACCAACAACCCAACTGGTGCAAGAACAAGGTGCAAGATTAAGATACAAGTCAAGCGACGTTTGGCACTAACATGTTCTTTTTTAAAAAACTTGTGCAACACAAGTGATCACTTTGTAACTGCAACTAGCACTTAAATAATCACTTTTATAAAAACTTGGCACACAAGCGATCACTATTTACAACTTATGGCACTGAAATGGTCAATCGTGAATTTGCTACCATCCCTTAATTTCGCCATGGGTTGCAGTTGCAGCAAACCAGCAAACTAGCAAAGAGATACCAAATTAATGCAACAAACCATTATATGTGAAGTAAAAACTAACCAAAACAAACATTGACAACACACAACTAAACAATAAAACTTTTAAGTGCTCACAACTAATGCATTTCAAAAGTACATTCCATTTCGTCATGGTTTGCAGTTGCAACAAACCAGCAAACTAGCAAACCAGCAAACTATTACCAAATAAAAAATGCAGCAAACCATTACCAAATAAAAAATGCAACAAACCATTACCAAATAAAAAAATGTAGCAAACCATTACCAAACAAAAGAATGCAACAAACTATTACCAAATAAAAAATGTAGCAAACCATTATATTTGAAGCAAAAATTAACCAAAACAAACATTAACAATATACAACTAAATAACAAAACTTTGAAGTACTTACAACTAATGTATTCCAAGTCCAACCTTACATTTCTACCACAGATTACAACAACAAAACCTTCTGCTCCATACAAAAAGTGCATCAAACCAAAAACACATTTTACTTATAAATAATCCAATATAAGTGCGTATTCCACATCTTTGACTATGGTAGACATACAAACTTCTTCTCATTACTTATTAACATTTGAATAAACTACCAAAGAGAATAAGAACACAATCAACACTCGATAAAAGTTTCTTTCAATTTTCAGCCTTGAAATCTCCCTCTTCAAATGGTCCACCAGAGATGTTAAACCCTTCATTTGAGCTTACATTGAGTCAACATCCTCTAACTCGTCCATTAACATAGGTGGAGGTTGATTTCGGCCTTCAAGTAACTCCAATATCACCTTTGTTGCTCGATCAGAGAATTTACCATCAACCCATTTGAAATATTGGCACTTTGAGCCTTATCTATATCTGCCGCACCCATGGAATCTTCCCCCGGGATTCAACCAAGTCCAAGATGTTCTTCTCGAACTCGGTAACCCACAATAATAGTAACACTCACCATCTAAATCGCTTTTTTTATAGGAATGTGAGCCGCTGCTGAAGCTTTTATCCTCCATTTGCAAGAATGAGCTGATAACTTTGGGAGAAAATCGAAGTATGCACTCGAAATGGTCGAATTAGGGATTTAGGGTTTTCAACTTCCAGTTCTAGTCGAAATTGGGGATTTAGGGTTTCTTATTTGGGGGAAAACGGTAAACGGTGTCATTTTGTTCTTTATATGCTGATTATATTCTCCGGCGATCCACATCAACACCAAAACTTAATAAAAAATGGCCACATCGGATTTCTGACCAACCAAATCGACAGTGGCACCAAAGTGATTGTTTTTCAAAATTTTTGGCACTTAAGTGATCCAATGGAAACTTTTGACACCAAAGTGAGCACCGTACACAACTTATGGCATTGATAGTGTACTTCTCCCCACCTTTATACACAGCTGACTAGTTTATTTAAAATACTAGTCTAAAGGCAAAAGTCTAAAAAAGCTGACAAGCCTACAGGTCCCCTAAGCCCATGAGTCCCCAACCGAAAACTCCGAACTCTCTTAGGGACTTGGGTTCACCACTGCCCCGCCAAGAGGGTCAGCTGTTCTCGTGCCAAAAGTGATCTCCTGTGGCATTCCAAAATTCATGACGACCTCCAGTTACATTAAAGTCTATGAATAGGTAATGGAAGTACCATCAAGTCATTTTATAGCCATTTAATCCATAATTTGCAATAAGATTTATGGCCAAGTTTTTAATGGATAATTATGTGGTAGGAAAGAAAATTCTATCATTGGCCATGTGTATTATAAATTGGAATTTATGGATTTGTGACTACAAGTTTTATGGCCTTATTAATTTTGCAAGTTAGGTATTTATTTAAGCGGAAAATGTTAAAAGATTATTAAAAGGTTAGTGGGCCAAAATTCTTAGGCCAAGCTAGCCCAAAAACCTAGCCCAAGACCACCACCACTTTGGCCCAAAGCCAGGCCCATGAAGCCCATTGGACCGTCGACCAAGCTGGCCCCAAGCCTAGCTGGATGGAGCCCCTCTTGCATGGCAAATTGCCAAGTGTTCTTCCCTAGTTGCCAAGTGTGGCTGTCCCCATTGGCCATCGTGGGCGGCCACATGCAGCTTTCAATCATTGCAAATGATTGAAGGAAAGGGAAATTAAGAGAGGGAGAGTGGCCGGTTTTGGTGAGTGAGAGAGAGAGAGCTGTTGAGAGAGTGACAGAGGGAAACCAAGAGAGGAGGAGGAGGCCGTGCGAAGAAGAAGGAAGAGAGTTCGTCCGCCTGTTCGTCCGCCATTTGTTGCTGCTTTGCCTCTGTTTGCTGCTGTTTTGTGCTTGAATCTAAGGCAAGTGAAGTCCTAAAACCTACCCTTTACATTGCTGTGTGTATGTGTAGTAGATGGTAATTTTTGGTTGTGGTAGATGGGATGAAATTTCGGAGCTTTGAAGAGAGATTCGTTGGTCATGCATGCTGTTTCTGGAAAGACCAGTTTGACCATCTTTGAGTTTCTGTATTGGATGTGACTTTTTAGTCGGAATCTGGTTTTGATTTCTTCATGAAAGTTTTAGAGAACACCTTGAAGAACAACATACTAAAATTTGAGGCAAAACAAACAAGAAATGGTCAGTGAAATGATTTTCTTTGCAGAGACTAGATCTGGAATTCGTTGTGCTGACCTTCAGTGGTTTCGGGGTCTATAAACTAACCTTCTTGTGAAAATATCGCCTTGATATCTTAATGAAAGTTGTAGTATACTTCTTGAGGTAGAACATATCAAAAATTTAGAGGAAATGAACAAAGATAGGTCGGTGAAATCGTCGCCTTTTGAAGAAACTGGATCTGGGAAAAACGTTACTTCGACCCAGCACGATTTCGTGATTTTTATAAAATCATACAGTTAAAATTTGTTCGTGTGTCCTTACCAAAATTTGTAGGTAATATTCTGAGGTTTAACATATCAAAAATTTAGAGAAAACTAACGAGAATAGATAGGTGAAATCGTGGTTTTTCGGAAGTAGTCAGATCTGGAAATTTCGGTATTGAAACAGAAGTTTTATCCGCTCATATTTAATCACTTAGAACGAATTTGACTTTGGTTTCTTCATGAAAAACCTACCTTAGGATCTTGACTACAACATAGTCAAATTTCATGAATTTTGAAGATCATTAGGGTATTTAATCGGAAATATTTCTAAAACTGTGTAATCTGACGTGTTCGGATTTAGTCAGTTTCAATGCATGGGTCATATCATTTTGTATGAAGCTCTTTAGGCAAAGTGTTCTTCATGAAGTATCTTTCTTTATGTCTTCCTTGTAACATATTCAAATTTCATAATTTTTTAAGTTCAATTGCCTATTTAACTGAAAATGTTTTGAAAACCGTGCAAGTTGAGAGTGGTCATGATAATGGTGCTGTGATGTTTGGTCTATACCGCACGATATGAGAGTCTTTTGGTGCAGTGTCCTTCATGAAATATCTGCCATTATGTCTTGACTATCACATGTTTGAATTTCATAATTTTCGAAGGTCATTTGTGTATTTAATGGAAATATTTTCTAAAACTGTGCAAGCTGGATTGTGGGAATTTCAAATGCTGTAATTTATGACTATTCTGTTTTGGATGAGCCCCATGAATTATATTGATTTAAGTGATTAAATCCTGTTGCACATGTGATGATATTTGGCATTACATATAAGATCAAAAGCTAAATTGACTTTGTTGTCATCACATCATGTGCCATGTTGATATTGAGACACAAATGTGAATATGAATTATGATAAATAATGATACTGTCAAAGGTGTGAGCCGACAATGCCCTGGGAGTGTCAGGATGCCTGGTGGCCTAGTAGCGTAATTCCGGAGGGTCCTTGGGAGTTTCGAGATGCCCGGTGGTATACGGTACATAATTCCAAGGGAAATTCCTGGTGGTATGTCGGTATGTAATCCTGGAAGCCCTGGAGGTGTGTGCCCGGGGGGATTCCTCGTGATGCTAGTTGGGATGCGAGATGCCCGGAATGTGGGGGTGCCAGATGCCTCGTTGTATTTGAATACATGCCCGGAGGTTCCTCGCGATACCTGGTTGGATGTGAGCGATAAATTGTGGGATGCAAACATTGGTCCTTGGAAAGAAAAACTGATGAGACCCTTGTGAAAGATAAGAATTGAAAATGAATCATGTCGATGGGTGTATGCATATGGCATGATGCATGATCTGCTTATGAAAGTAAATTAATGTTATTTGATATTGAAAATACGATCATGAAGACATGGATGGATCTCATGGTGATGTATGCTTGATAGCATAGATGATATGAGTGCATGGTGGTATATGCACAATGGCATGGTGAGATATGCATGATTGCATGGAGGTATATGCACATATGGCATGGTGATATATGCACAAATGCTTGATGATGAGTGCATGGTGGTATGTGCACATATGGCATAGTGATATATGCATGAATGCTTGATGACGAGCGCATGATGGTATATGCACATATGGAATGATGACATATGCAAGGCTGCAAGGTAAGTTATGCTTGAATGCATGAATGATATGTGCTTTGTTATGATGCCTTGATTGTTCTGTTTGACGCAATGAGTAGTTTGGTGGATCTTTACTGTTGAGTGGAAGTACTCACCCCTTTTGGGGATTAACATTTCAGACTAGATAAGATTCCTCTGCTGCCACTGCCACCAGTAGATGGATCAAGTGGTTGGATATGACCGTAATGAGGAGGATAGCAAAGGAAGGAACTTTTGGACGCTGACACTGATCGATGGACTTTCAGTATACGACTGTTGGAGGAGATGTCGGTCATCTTTTGAAGTATAGCCATGTATACAAAACCATGGCATTTAGATGTACTGATGAATAATGTCCATCTGGTTTAAGTAAATAAAAGTGTTCGGCTTTTACCTATAAATGCTTAATTGGTGTGCATCGTTTTCTGAATATAGGGAAAGGAGTTAATGGATGTGCTTCCGCCATATAAGTTGCGTAGGGACCGATCTAAAAGATGTAAACCCCCATGGTTGTATGGACCCGCTACAATTGAAATGGTATCAAAGTGTCATGTTATTAGGGAAAGTGAAAGTTAAGGGAACTGTGGCGACCCTAACGAATCAGGGGTCGTCGAGGGATGCCACATCTCCAACACCGACATAGGTACATTAGAATCCTGCAAGGGGCCCTCCCTAAGTCCATCTCGCGCGCAACGGTACCATGCTCTGAATTGATGGGGTACCCTTCAAGGTAGACCCGCATCAACCCAAAATATGGTCCTCATGAATTTGTAGACCCAAGCTCCCTGGGCCTTAGGAAGAGGAATATGCATGACCTGTTCAGTGACCCTCTTGGGTTGGCCAAAACACTCAGGAGGAGCAGCCATCTACGAACTTGAAAAGGTTTAGCCCACGATGGTGTAAGACAACGTCTCAATAAGTTCACCTCCCTAAACTCCGACTAGAAAGGAAATACACCTTGAGGCAGCTATACACACAAGTCAGAAGACTTACCTTGCCTCAGTTCTCTCACACACGTTACCACAGTTTATAATCTCAATCAAACAATTTCATCAATCAATCATTCAATACCAACAATCATTCAATCCAATGATCACTCGATTCAACCAATACTATCTATCAATTCAATACTATTTATTCGATACCGTCAACACAGACCATGCTCACACAAGCTAAAATGGATAGATAGTGGCTCTCACAAGCTGATATAGATAGATAGTAGCTCGCACAAGCTGATATACAAATCGTTGCTCTCACAAGTTGATATAGATAGATAGTAGCTCACACAAGCTGATATACAGATCGTTGCTCTCACAAGCTAATAAACGATCATTGCTCACACATGCTGATAAGGTATACTGCTCTTATAAGTTGACATATCAAGCTCTTATAGGCTAATATAGTATACTGCTCTCATAAGTTGATATATCATAATGCTCACACAAGCTGAATTATGATAAATGAATCCCCGCTAAGGATCTTGTGCTTTGCACACCAATTCCTCAATTAAATAACGCAGTTGGCCTGATTTCATCGTGTTAAAATATACTCGATAAAAATAGTGTGTGGGTACATGGTCGACCTGAGCCAAAATTTCGATATATTTCTTTTCAAAAATACCATTATTTATATAGTGTCTGAAAATATTTTTGGCAATAAAAATCGATGCCCCGGTATTTTTTGATTAAATACAAAAATTACTCAATTTTGGGATAAATACCCAAAATTACAATTAACACTCAATTTGCATAAATCAGCACTCAATTAAATAAACCAAGTATACCATTGCAATCAACACAAAATTCCGATCACTAGCTACCCCGGTCTAATTTTCACAAAATAATAAATAATTAAATAAATACCAAAAATAATTAAATAAATACAATTAATTACCAAAAATGCAAACTTAGGCCGAAATGCCTAATTAAATACCAAACTGCCCCGGAGAAAATTTTTGAACCAATTTAAATAAATAATGCAACTTATCTAGTCTCTAATTATGCTACTCTAACCACCTAACATGCAAAACCGAATAATTAAATCGCTAATCCGTTTTAACTAACCACCTAACCCCTAATTAACTTAATCTAAACACCCCTTAAGCATAATTAACTCCATAAGTAGAGTTTAGTGAGTAAACTCACCCGTTTTGCAATCCGGTGAGTCCACGGCGACTGCAATGCGAAGACGAGCAATAACCGAGCTTGTGGCGAAGCCAAGCAAGGCCGGAAACAGATCTAAAATGGGGCCAACAGCCTTTGCTAGGCTAAGGGGGCTCGATTATGCTCTTGGGCCGAAAGAGGAGGCGCGGGGCTAGCTTGGGCTGGAAATAGCCAGTCAGGCTGCTAGGCGGGCAGGTGGAGCAAGGGGTGGCTTATTGTGGCATCCCAAAATTCAAAGTCAAATTATAAGGTGTGTTAAAGTCTCTAATTGGGTAATGAAATTTGCCTATGGTTTAATGTTTTAGCCATTAATCTTTTAAGATTTGGGTGATTTATGCATATGTTTATGAGATTTTAAATTAGATAGATTAATGATAATAATCTAAGCTTGGCCATGCACCTTATGAATCAAATAAAAATGTCACAAGACTTTGGCCATGTGGAATTTAAAATTTAAAACTTATAGAAGAAATTATAAAAAGGAAAAATTTAAATTTTTATTAGGATAGGCCTTAGGCCCATTAGCCGAAGCCTTGATGGGCCAAGCTAGTCGGCCCAATTAGGCCCACTAAAGGAGGCTGTCGACCAGCCCAAGAGGAGGCCCAAGAGTGGCCGGCCCAAGCCCAAAAAGCCCAAGCCCATTGTGCATGTATTGAGACAAGTGGCACAAAGGAGGATGGCATGCATTGGTTAATTGAAAGGCAAGCAATGATTACTAATGATGAGGTTTAGGGGAAATAAAAGGGAAGAGAAAGAGAGGGGTGGCCGGTTGCTTCATTCGGCCAAGAGAGGGAGAGAGAGAGAGGGAGATCGTGCAAGAGAGAGGGAGAGTGGCCAAGAGGGAGGAGAAGCCGAGGAGTCGTCGCCGTCCGTCCGCCGTGTTCGCCGCCGTGTGCCGCCGTGCTCGCCGCCATGTGCCGTCGTCCGTCCGGTCTAGAGGCAAGTTGGAGTCCTCTAGCTGCTCTTGCATGTGTGTTTGTTACATGTATGTCGAATTTTGGGCGATTAGGAGAGGAAAACCGAAGCTTGGATGGCTTGTTCTTGAGTGGTGTTGTTGTTTTTGCTTGAACAGTTTGAGTCAGAATGTTGTGTCAGCTTGCATGCATGTTTAGAGTTTGATTTTGGTTTTGATCTCTTCATGAAAGTTGTAGGGGACACTACAACATACTAAAATTTGGTGGAAAATGATGGAGATTTAAGGGGTTAAACTCTCATTCTACGTAGAACTCAGATCTGGAACAGTTTCACTGACATCTTGATGGATTTGTGGTTGCATGTTGATTTGTGCTGAGAATCTCTCTTCGATTTCTTCATGAAAGTTGTAGGGGACATCTTAAGCTACAACATACTCAAATTTGAAGCAAAATGAACAAGTATAACCTCGTAAATCAACTAGATCTCGAAGATGGTAATTCTGGAGATGTATTACAGGACACCCGAGACTTCATAGACCTAAATGACGACTATACTCTGGTTATTTGACTTAGATCTCTTCATGAAACTTGTAGAGAACATCTTGATGTATGACATATCTAAATTTCAGAGGAAACGAAGAAGAACAGGTAGGTGAAAACTCAGTATTTCGGAGAAGCATGTACTGGACGATTCGATGTTAGATCCAGAAGCTTCGTGTGACTGTAGAAAATAATCTAGAAAGAATATGACTTAGAAGTCTTCATGAAAAATGTACGTAAATGTCTTGGCTATAACTTGGTAAAATTTCGTAATTTTTGGAGGTTCGTATGGAAATTTTAATCGAATTTCTTCGAAGACTGTGCATTCTGGTTTCATCCGAAAATTTCATGCTATTTTGTGTGAATTATGAATTTGTGTGGAATTCTCATTGGCCGTGTATTTTGCATGAAATTATTATCCTATTGTATTATTTATTACTTGCCTCAATTTTATGATTTTTGAGATTATATAAATAATTAAATTTGATATTTTTGAAAAATGGCACAAGCTGGAATTTAAATAAATGTAAAAAGGGCATGATAAATGGATTATTTTAATTGGCATAAATTCCATGAATTTTATTTTATAAATAATTGCACCATGTAAAATGTGTGATGAGGTCTTGATGTATGCATTGAGATGCATGTGTGAATTCAATGTTGAACATGATTTTTGGTTGCCATTTCATCATACGCCATACTAAATTAAGACCAAAATTAGTGAACATGGATAATGTTAAATGAGGAGATTGTTGTGGCGGATGATGATGCCCGGAATGTATAGAGATACATTGCCGGATGGCCCTGGGAGATTCAGGATGCCCGGAATGTGGGGGGACCGAAAGCCCTGTCGGAGGTCTGTGCCCGAGGGGAATGCCTCGCGATGCCAGGATTGGGGTGCGGGATGCCTGGCCGGGGAGTGTAAATGCCGGAAGCCCTATCGAAGATCTTTGCCCAAGGGGAATGCCTCGTGATGCCAGTTGAGATGCGAGATGCCTAGAATGTGGGGGGCTGGATGCCCGGTGACCTGGAATGGCTGAATGCTGGAGGTTTTTCTCGCATGGGATGCGAGTGTAAAATATGAGATGAAATTGATGATCCCAGGAAGGGTGATGTGGTGATCAAATTGAAAGTTCAAATTGGAAATCAAACCATGCATGATATGATATGACATAATGATGATCACCCATGGCATGATGATATGCATGATGATGATGATGTATGATGTAATATGATGTTGATCACCCATGGCATGATGATATGCATGATATGATGATGATATACGATGTGGCATGATGACATGCATATATGTGTGATATGATGATGTCATGATGATGATGACATGTGCATAATATGATGATGATGACATGTGTGATATGATGATGTCATGATGATGATGACATGTGTGATATGATGATGCCATGATGATGATGACATGTGTATGGTATGATGGTGTCATGTATATGATGATGATGATATGTGTGTGATAAAATAATGTCATGATAACGATGTATGAGTATGACATGATGATACACATGTATGTGTTATGATTGTGGTGATGATGCATGATGATATACGCATGGCTTCAAGGTAAGTAATGCCTGCAATGCATGTATGACTTGTATGATGCATTGAGTGGTTATTGGATTCCTTTACCTGCTGAGTGGTTGTACTCACCACTTTTGGGGACCAACATTTCAGATTAGCAGCATGCCGCTTCCTGCCGTTACGCGGGGCATGTTTTACGGCATACCTTCGGACGTAGCGGTCGAGTGCGAGGAGTTTGATTGTCCTCCTGTTCCTGGTCTTATGTATATTCGAGTGCGCTGTCTAGTTATGTACGACATGGGTCTAGCTAGGGGCCCTGTTGTCCAGGAGTTCATATCTGTCCATGTTTGACGCGACGGGGTGATGCGTGGGATGCTGCCACCGCCACCGCCTGATGCACCGGGATGGGTGTGAGGGCCGTGCGTGACGAGTAGGAGCTAGATCTTTTTTGGGATCGTTAACCAACACTGATGATGGGGATTGTGCACGCGAGTTGTAGAGGGTCGAGGGTTCTTTTTGGAGTTTTAGGCCAGGACGTGGGCTGAGTCCGGCTTTTCCTTTTGATGTACCGACCCAAAAGAAGTCCCATCTTGAAAATATATGTAAATAAAGTGTCGTGGCTTGTCTTTTAATCATGATGATTAGTGGTGTGTATTTGTATCATGGTTGCTGGGGGGAGAGATGGTGATGCTTTATTTTGCTTCCACTGGTAAATTGCGCTGGGACCGTTTCTAGAAAAAAAAATGCGTCTACTAATTATGACGCATCTTCTAAGAAGAAAGGTAATAAGGTGTAATCATTGGCGCTTGTGGTGACCTGCGAAGGGTTTGGGGTGCCACACTTCTGGTGGCGGGAGGGGTGGCCAGGTGGCTCCGACGGCTTGCGACGGTGGCTCGAAGGCTTCGAGGGATAGGGCTGGGCACGATTGGAGGCAGGGGCGCGACATGATGCGGCGAAGCTCCGGTGGCCTAGTGCAAACGTGCGACTACTAAGGGGACTTGGGCTCGGTTTTCTACAACTTTGGAGCTCTCTAAGGTTTGAAAATGGAGAAAGTGAGCTACTAAAGGAGATGGAATGGCTGAAGATACGGCACCCCCAAATAGCTAAGGTCGCCACAGCTACCTATCGCTCCTCCTTATGAATACCAGTTACATCTCTTAGCGGAAGCACATTTTTTTTTTTATAAGAGTTTAGCGCAGCTCAAAGCGAAATTAAAGACGAGTCTCACCTTCCCTCTACTTTCATAATGATGGTACAACGCACACTTACTACACATCGAAGGAAAACATAAGCCGAGCCACTTTTATTTACATCTTTAGGATGGACATCTTGGGTCAGTACAACCAAAAAGAAAAGCCAAGACTTTTAGCTAAACTTGGCGGCAGCTCAAAAAGAGATCTCGACCCCCTATATCAATCATGTATAACCCTCCATCTACAAGTGTTGGCTATATCCAAAAAAAGTCAGCTCCCATTCCTCACGCGAGCCATCACACCCATCCAGGTGCACTGGACAGTGGAGGCGGTAACATCCCCCGCATCACTCCGTCATGGCGGACGTGGATAGACAAGAATTCTTGGATGACCGGGCCCCCAGCTAGGCCCACATCATACATAACCAGCGCCTGAACCCGTATGAACGTCAAACTAGGGATGGTGACACTATCAAGCTCCATACAATCGACCTCCACGTCAGATGGAAGGCCATAAAAGATACCCCGTGTGACCGGAGCAAGAGGCATCTATCTAATCTGAAATGTTGGTCCCCAAAAGGGTGAGTACAACCACTCAGCAGGTAAAGGATCTATAAACTACTCAATGCATCAAACAGAACAATCATAACATCATAGTAGAGTACATATCATTCATGCATATACCATCATACCATAGGTACATATACAACCATGCACTCATCATTAAGCATTCATGCATATACCATCATGCCATAGGTGCATATATAACCATGCACTCATCATCAAGCATTCATGCATATACCATCATGCCATAGGTGCATATACAACCATGCAATCATCATCAAGCATTAATGCATATCCATGCCTTATGTGCACATACCACCATGCACTCATCATATTATATCATACGGCCATACATACATATCACCATACCATGCATGATTCAATTTCCACTTTTTATCTTTCAATTGGGTCACCACATTTTTCTTTCCCGGGACCAGTAATTTACATCCCACATTTTATCGCTCACACCCAACCTAGCGTCACGAGGAACCTTCGGCACATACCTCCGGGCATCTCGTACCCCAACCAGCATCACAAGGAATCCCCCGGCACACACCTCCGAGGCTTCCGACACCCCACATTCCGGGCATCTCGAAACTCCTGAGGACATCTGGCACACACACACTCCAGGCATCAGGCACCTACCTCTGAGCATCCCAACACTTCTGGGGCATCGTCGGCTCACACCTCCGACAGTATCCTCATTTATTATAATTCATATCCACATTTGTGTCTCAATATCAACATGGCACATGATGTAATGGCAACAAGGTCAATTTCAGCTTTTGAAATTCGCACAAACCAGCTTGCACAGTTTTAGAAAACATTTTCATTAAATACCCAAATGACATTCAAAAATTATGAAATTCAAACATGTGATATTCAAGACACAAGGGCAGATACTTCATGCAGAACACTACACCAAAAGATTCACATATAGCTCAATACAGAACACGCATCACAGCACTACTAGTTCTGTCCGTTCCAATTGCACAGTTTTTGAAACATTTTTGGTTAAATAGGCAAATGAACTTCAAAAATTATTAAATTTGAATATGTTGTATTCAAGACATAAACAAAGATATTTCATGCATAACACTTTTCCAAAAAGAATCTCGTACAAAACGGTATAGACCATGCATTACAACGTTACCAAGTCAGAACACATCAGATTACACAGTTTTAGAAACATTTTTGATTAAATACCCAAATGACCTTCAAAAATTATGAAATTCAACTATGTGATAGCCAAGACCATAAGATAAATACTTCATGGATACATTGAAGTCAGATTCGTCCTAGGTAATGAAATATAGGCGGTTGAAACTTCTGTTCCCAATACCGAAATTTTCAGATCTAACTGTCTCCGAAAGACCACGATTTCACCTACCTATTCTTGTTTTTTTTCTCTAAATTTTTTATATGTTAAACCTCAGGATGTCCTTTACATCTTTTGTTAAGAATTAAAAGTAAAATTTCAACAAGAAGATAGCCTTACAGTCCATGCATTCATCAAAGGTAGTTACCGAAATCTCCAGATCCAGTCTCTCCAAAGAATAAATATTTCACCCACTTATACTTCTTTTTTTTATCCCAAATTTGAGTATGTTATACTCCAAGAAGTCTTTAACAACTTTCATTCATAAGTCAAAGCCAAAATCCAACTCGAACATCACATGCAAGCCACTAGAACATCCAAGGTCGAGCTGTTTTCTCAAGAACAGTTTACTAATCTAGAACACCACTCTTAAAACTCCAATTTTTCACATCCTAAACATCCGAAATTTGTCACCATTGAATCACATACACTAGGCACAACATGCAAGAGTAGATCAAGGATCCCACTTGCCTCTAAACCAAGCAAACAGCAAGCACCACGGCGACGGGACACGGCAATGAACGACGGGCGCACGGCGGACGGTCGACGAATGGCTCTCCTCCTTCCTCTCTTCCTTTCTCCCTTTCTTCCTTTCTTTCTTCTCTTTCTCTCCTCTCTTTCTCTCTCGGACGAACCCCTCTCTCTCTCCCTCTCTCTCGCTTAAACCAGCCATCATCTCCCCCTAATTTTCTTCTCCTCCATCATTAGCCATCATTAGCATTTGCATGGAAGACACTTGGCAGCTAGGAGGGAACACATGGCCTTTTCCATGCAAGATGGGCCTCCAAGTGGGCTGGGCTTGGGCCAGCTTTGGGCCGACGACAACTCCTCCCTCTTGGGCTTCGTCGGCCGGTTGAGAATGGGGTGAGGCTATGGGCTGGTTTGGGCCTTTAAATGTCCAGCCCATCCTCATCCTAATAATCCACCTAATCCTTAATTATATAAACACCTAATTGGAATTTATAATTCGCAAAACTTTGCGACCTAATTTAATAAATTCCAATCCATAATTCACATGGCCAAAAATAGAATTTTCCTATCAAATAATTACCCACCAATAGCTTGGAAAAAAATCTCAATGCAAGACGTGAATTAGAGCACCTCAAAGGATTGAGAAGAAATTCTAGGATGCCACAGAAGACTTGGAGGGGGTCCACCAAACCTTCTAGATGGCTTCTTTGTCCCCTTTGTGCCCATGAACATGCCCCACCACTTCGACCCTTGACCAGCAGCCCTTATCCACTCCAAAACTGTGACACCCCGAACCCTTCGCAGGTCGTCACCAGCGCCGATGTTACACTTTATTACCTTTCTTTCTTTCGAAACAAGCGTCCTAATTTGCAGACACATTTTTTAAAAAAAAAAAACGATCGGTCCCAACGCGACTCATAGCGGAAGCAAATTAAACATCACCATCTATCCCCCTCCCAATCCATGATACAAATACACACCAGCTAAACATCAGGGTTTTATAAACAACTTCGACACTTTGCTTACATACATATATAGCAAGATGGGATTCCCTTCGAGTCGGTACAAAACAAGGAAAAGCTAGGACTCGCCATGTCCAGCCTAAAACCTCAAAAAGGAACTCTCGACCCTCAACATCATATGAATACGAGCCCCCATCGAAAGTGTCGACTATCTACATCAAAAAGAGATCCAGCTCCTACTCATCGCACGTGGGTCTCACACCCAACCCGGTGCATCGGGCGGTGGTGGCGACAAGCATCCTCGCATAGCTCCATCCCGACGAACGTGTACAGAAATGAATTCCTGAATAACAGGATCCCCAGCCAGGCCCACATCATACATCACTAGACAACGTACTCGGATAAAATTCAATCCGGGAACATAGGGACAGTCTATCTCAACACACTCGACCTCTACATCGGATGGTATCCCGTAAAATGTACCCCGCGTGACGGTAGGAAGCGGCATATTGGCTAATCTGAAATGTTATCCCCAAAAGGAGTGAGTACAACCACTCAACAGATAGGGAAATCCAATAACAACTCAATGCACCATGCATATCATCATACGATGCAAGCATTGCTTACCTTTGATGTCATGTGCATTCATGCATCATCATATCATACATATCATCATCATGGCATCTCATATATCATTATCATCATCATGCATTTCATCATGCATATCATACCATGGATGATCATCATATCACATCACGCATCATCATCATCATCATATCATCATGCATATCATCATGCATATCCTATCACGGGTGATCATCATATCACATCACATATCATCATCATCACATCATCATGCATATAATATCATGGGTGATCATCATATCACATCACATATCATCATCATCACATCATCATGCATATCATCATGCATATAATATCATGGGTGATCATCATATTACATCACATATCATCACCATCATATCATCATGCATATCATCATGCATATCATATCATGGGTGATCATCATATCACATCACATATCATCATCATCACATCATCATGCATATCATCATGCATATCATATCATGGGTGATCATTATATCACATCATGCATATCACCATCATGCATTAATTTCCATTTTTTTTTTATCTTTAGATTTGATCACCACATCACCCATTCTCAATTATCATCAATTTCATCATCCCTTCGGGCAAAGACCTCCGACAGGGTTCCCAGCGTTCCAGCTATCCCATGGCCACCAGGCTTCCGACCCCCCACATTCCGGGCATCTCGCATCTCAACTAGCATCACGAGGCATTCCCTTCGGGTAGAAACCTCCGACAGGGCTTCCGGCCTTTACCCTTCTAGCCAGGCATCTCGCACCCACATCCTGGCATCGCGAGGCATTCCCTTCGGGCAGAAACCTCCGACAGGGCTTCCGGCCCCCCACATTCTGGGCATCCTGAATCTCCCAAGGAATTCCGGCAATGCATCTCTGTACATTCCGGCCTCATCCTCCACCACAACCTCTTACTCACATATCATTTTCCACATTCACCATCCTTTTAATCTCGTTATTTCATGGCATATGATTCACACATGCATCACAATTTATGATCATACATTCACCAATGTCATACAACAATGCATAACAAATTCAATGAAATTCATGGCCAATAAAATAATCCCTTATTATTTTATTATTATTTTATTATTTTATTATTATATTTATTTATTTTCATAAATAAATATTAAATTTAATATCTATGATTTTCTCAAAATCATAATATTCAAACAATCATTAAACAAACCAATAGGATGACAATTTCATACAAAATTCATGAACAATTCGAATTTCACACAATATCACAATTTCCACAAAATAGCACATGATATTCGGATAATGACCAGAATGCACAGTTTGCAAATAAT
Source organism: Eucalyptus leucophloia subsp. euroa (assembly GCA_017140325.1). Classification (NCBI taxonomy): domain Eukaryota; kingdom Viridiplantae; phylum Streptophyta; class Magnoliopsida; order Myrtales; family Myrtaceae; genus Eucalyptus; species Eucalyptus leucophloia. The sequence goes on from CM029468.1 coordinate 10,975,980, forward strand.
TTCGATTAAAATACTCATATGGCCTCCAAAAATTACAAAATTTTACAGGGTGATAGCCAAAACATTTTCGTGCATTTTTCATGCAGAACTCTAAGCCAAATTCTTTTAAGATTAATTTATACAACCCCACGAAACTTCTGGAACCACTACCGCGTCGTCCAGAATACACTTCTCCGAAATTTTTAGATTTCACCCATCTATTCTCTTTCGTTTCCTCTGAAATTTGAGTATGTTATGTACCAAGGTGTCCTTTACAATTTTCATGAAGAGATCTAGGTCAAATAACCAAAGTATGGTCACCATTTAAGTCCATGAAGTCTCGGGTGTCTCGGAATACTTCACCAGAACCATCGTTTCCAAGATCTAGCCGATTCACCAGGCTATACTTGTTCTTTTTGCTTCAAATTTGAGTATGTTGTAGTTTAAGGTGTTACCTACAACTTTCATGAAGACATAGAAGTCAAATCTTCAACAGAAACTAACATGCAAACAAGAATCTAGCAAGAGGTCAGCGAAAACTTCACAGATCTAGGGTCTCCGTATAATGTAACTTTAACCCCTCATATCTCCATCATTTTCCACAAAATTTCAGTATGTTATAGTACAAGACGTTAGCTACAACTTTTATGAAGACATCGAAGCCAAAATCGGACTCCAAACACACATGCAAGCTCAAACAAGCTACTGACTCCCACAAACCGAACGAGAACAGTCACACGGTTTGAAAATAACCAACCCTTACCTCGGTTTTTTGCACAAATAACACCTAAAATCGAACATGCAACCAACAACACAAACATGCAAGAGAAGTTAAGGACTCCACTTGCCTCTAAGATGAGCAAACGACGGCGAACGGCAGCGGGACACGGCGATCGGACGGCGAACGAACGGCGGCACCCCTCGGCTCCGCCTCCTTCCCCTCTCAGTCTCTCCCTTTCTCTCGAACTCTCTCTCTCTCTCTCTCACCCTCTCTCAGCCAAATGAGCAAAGAACCAGCCACCTTCTCTCTCTTCTCCCCTCTTATACTCCCTAATCTTCATGATTGATAATCATTGCTTTGCCTAAAAACTAACCAATGCATGCTCTTGCCATTTGCCACTTGTCTCATTGGGTTTTCTTTTAAATTTGATTTGGGCTTGGGCTTGGGCCCATCCGGCCACTCCCCTTGGGCTGGTCGAATTCCCTTCTTGGGCTCAAATGGGCCGACTAGCTTGGCCCACCAAGCTTTAGGCCAATGGGTCCAAGGCCCATTCGAATTTTAACCCCTTTTTCTCTTCTTTTTTTTTTTTTGAAATTCCTTCTATAAATATTTCTAAATTTCAATTTTCAAATCTTGGCCAAAGTCTTAGGATATTTTTGCTCATTGAAATTTAATTTATAAATCTTATGGCTAAGCATAGATTATTAATCTTATTAAATTTAAATTTCCACAATCACAAGCACAAATCATCAAATTAAAAGACTAATGGCTAAAACATAAGCCATGGAAATTTAACACCTAATTAGAGACTTTAACACACCTTATGGCTTGGCTTTGAATTTCTGGGATGCCACAATTCTCCCCTCCTTAGAGAATTTCGTCCTCGAAATTCAAGCACTACTCGCGCCTTCTTGAAATAAATAAGGGTACTTTTCCTTTATCTGATCCTCACTTTCCCATGTGGCTTCCTCCACATCATGATGTCGCCATAACACCTTAACCAATGGGATCTTTTTAGTCCTAAGAATTTGCTCCTTTCGATCTAATATCTGCACAGGCTCTTCAATGTACCTTACTTTCTCATCCATTTTGATGGCTTCATGATCGAGTATATGACCAGGATCCGGCTGGTACTTCCTCAACATCGACACATGAAACACATCGTGCAGATTTTTTAACTTAGGAGGTAATGCTAAACGATAAGCTACGTCACCTATCCTCTCCAGAATTTCAAAAGGTCCAACAAATCTAGGTCTTAACTTACCCTTCATCCCGAATCGAGATATTCCTTTCATTGGAGATACCTTAAGGAACACATGGTCTCCCACACTAAATTCCAAAGGTCTTCTATGTCTATCTGCGTAGTCTTTCTGTCTACTCTGAGCTGTTCTAAGTCTTTCTCTGATAATATCAATAGCTTTAATGGTAACTTGTACCAGTTCAGGTCCTGTCAACTTCCTTTCACCTACCTCACTCCAACAGATAGGAGTCCTACATCTCCTTCCATATAATGCTTCATAAGGTGCCATGCCTATACTCTTCTGAAAACTATTGTTATAGGCAAACTCTACCAAATGCAATTTTTCATCCCAATTTCCTTTGAAATCGATTGCACAAGCCCTTAACATATCCTCTAATATCTGGATTACTCTTTCCGATTGACCATCTGTCTGAGGATGAAAAGCAGTACTAAATTGAAGCTTAGATCCTAACGCAACTTGAAGACTTTTCCAAAAATTTGAAGTAAACCTTGAATCTCGATCTGAAGTAATAGTCACTGGAACACCATGTAAGCGTACCACTTGACTTACATACATGTCCGCATACTTATCCATTGGGTAGTCCATGTGAATCGCTAAGAAATGTGCCGACTTAGTCAAACGATCCACTATAACCCAAATTGAATCATGACTACTTGATGTCCTTGGCAATCCTTGCACAAAGTCCATCGTTACATGTTCCCACTTCCATTCGGGAATATCTAATGGTCTCAAAAGTCCTGCAGGTTTACAATGTTCCGCTTTTACTTGCTGACACGTCAAACATTGAGAAACGTGCTTAGCCGTATCTGCCTTTATACCATTCCACCAAAATTGCTGACGCAAATTTCTGTACATCTTCACTTAACAGTTATTGGTGTCCTATGAACTTAGTGAGTGAAATGGCTTGATCAACGCATCATATGCAAGTCCTAATCATAACTTTGGCCTCTAGACCATGAAAGCCTCACCTAACAGTTATTGGCATCATGATCATAGTTAAGTCTCACCCGTCGTCTCATGCAAGTATTGAAGGCACAAACGATTCCCTCACCTGACAGTTATTAGAAATCATTTGGCTCCAACCTCACAACATCATATGCATAATAGAGTGGTCCAATATTATGAATGGTAATTAACCCCTATGTATCCATAGCCGGTCAGTTAACCACTATAATATTGGATCAAACCACGACGATGGAAGGCCACGAGTCCGAAACCCGTTTTGACTTAATATTATTAATAAGGAGATTTGGGTCGTTATTAATGGTCTCACTTTGCACATTAACCAATTTAACATGCACGATAACATAAACACAATAAATAAATAGATATCACATAAACATCTATCCTATGTGGTGACCATGGAATTATGGTTCAATGGGTCTCGAGCCAAAGAGACCCATTTCTCCATTTTAATGTTTTAATAATATAGACTTGCTCTTCACTTTTTCTTCAATCTTTGAACTCTTCAAAGATCAAGCCCATAGAGCTCACTGGCTTAATGGCTCCTCCAATGGCTCCTCCTTTCTTGTAGCATTTATATCAACAATTGAAATACTAAACTACACTAAAATTACATTTCATAAAAATAAATATAAAAGGAAGGACGCAGCCTCCATTTAATAATTACAACCCCAAAAATGAATACCTGTAATCATCATACATTCATCCATACAACAATCACATATTAGGGATTTTTCCATGATCACCACCCTTCCTTGCGAGCCATAAATTCAAAATTTAAAGCTCTAGAAGGCAAAGATAAAATTCAAAATTTAATCAAATTTAAAGTTGAACAACGCAAAGTCAAGAAATCAACATCGATGAAACAAATTTCACAAGCGTGATTCTAAACAGAAGTTGCGTTGTCAACTTTAAATTCACAATCACAAAACATTTGCAGAATATAAACACAAACTATAACAAGTTACGGATTTTTGATTTAAAATTGACTTAGTTCTAATTTTTGCTTAGTTGATTAAATTTATCACATAAATTAATCAACTTCTATAGGCCACATAAGAACAAGAGAACCAATTCTCTTAACAAAAATAAATTGGCCATTAGAACGCAAAAATACATTTGAACTATAAATCAATTAAACGCACGAAAAACACTTAAGGTTGGCTCCGATACCACTGTTGGGGTTTCATGAATCATATATAAGAAAAATTAACAAAAAGAACGCAGCGGAAACAAAGATATATTTTATACATGATTCTCCTAAGGCGTTGTTCATGCGTTTTAATCAAAAATTTGAATATAAATAGGGAGTTAAACGAATTACCTTTCGAAGCGCGCTTTGAAATGAATCGGTTCGGATGTTCTACGGTTCGAGTCCCACAAGCGTCGAACCTCTAATTCAGACACACCAACAACAAACGAAAAAAGGAAGAGAGAACTTTCGGATATTCGCCACGATGATCGTGCTAGCAATCTCATGGAAATGATCCGCCGTATCCTCGATGTATTATAGTCACGGCGCGAACGAGAAAACACTCTACTTTCTCGTGTCTCTCGAAGAACACAAGAACACGCACGTCTCTCTTTATTTTCAGCAACCCATTTTCTCTCTAAAACACAAAATGCACGCCCACCTTTCTCTGTTTTTCAGCCCCCGTTTTTGTCACAAAAACAAACCTTAAAAAATAAAGATATAAACTAATCAGCAACGGTTGTTGATCAATGGACGATCAGCAACCATTGCTGATCATCCCCGCTCATGCACGACTTCGTGCATGATGGTCAACAACCGCTAACCGTTCATGCACGATTTCGTGGATGGTTGCTGACCATCCAACTTTCATGCATGTGCTTCGTATTTATTAAAAGGTATTAATTAATTAATTAATTAAACAAACAAATAATTAATTAATCAATCCCTTTTAAAATTAAAAAGAACATAATCTTTATATGTACAAATGGAATACATTAACATGTATCCACTTCAGGCATGCATGTGTATCATATGCAAATAGGCTCGTGATTATAATACAAATTAAATTAAATCTCATTTAATTTAATTTCAAATCGACACAATTCGATTGCAGTAATTGCAAACACATTTGCAACATTATTTCTCTCTTGTTCCACGTTATCCAAATTATTTATGGTGTGTGACATCCCTAAGTTCATCACTAAGCTAGTAGTAAGACTTGTACTGACACATTAGTACTCTCAAAAGAATTAATTGTCCCGATTAATCTTTTAGGTCCTACAAGCCATGATTAACATCTAGCAATATGTCATGGCTACCCAGATAGTGTGAATACTTTAAGAACATAATGAACCTTTCAGCTTTGGCTACAGTGTAATTCAATCCCTCTGTCTTACTATGTCCTGATCAAACAAAGACCATGGAATATTTGTCAAGTCACTAATTCAATCATATGCACAAATCTAATTGACATGCATTTTATTTGAGACATAAATAATTTATTCTCAGTTACAACCCCGGCCAAGGATTTCAATGCAGTGTCATAATTAGATCGCATTGGACATCATTATTATACATTGCATGTAACAAGGAGACAGATTCCATATTGCGCACACGTGCAACTTCGTATATGAATGAATTATTACCATCAGGTATAAAGACGGATCAACGACCCGGCATTATATGCACCCATGAACCATAGTTGTTCAATACACAAGTTAACACTGTGCCTCAGGTCTAAGGATTATTTACACAAGACCAAAGCATGAACAATTAGACATTTTAGCTTCCATGTCGCTAATAGTTCCATATGCGTCACGTTCAGTGAACTTGTCTAATACAAACACCTGTGTTCTAACTAAGGCATCATAATACCCAATGACATGTGACTCATCATTCCCTTAAGTATCCAATACTTAATGGCGAAGTTAAGAACACACCGGTCTCAACAGGATTATAAATATCCACTCAATAATCCATCGACCAGGAACGATTTAAAGATTCAGTCTAACTATGAACCCGTCACATATATTCTTGACGTCTCAAGAATAGGTCTAGTTGCAAAATCATTCATCAATATAAAATAATTGGACAAATGAATGAATACGTCACTGCCATTAATTAAATAATAATAATGAAAGTACAACTGAAATCCCTAATATGTAACTATTACATAGTAGCTTTAGGTCATATATCCAATAGTGAGAGGGGTGCGATAATCGACAACGCAGCGAGGAAAAGACCAAGAATTCTGACTCGGTAATGAATAAATGTCGGGACCTCCGAGAGGGTTGCTGTCGCCATGAAAGGGGTCAGAGACTTGAGGAAGGATCGCTCGGAACTATTGATTTTGCAGGATTGACCTCGGTTGCTTGGAGCCAGACACGTTGCTGCTGATTGATGAGGCCCGACTGAGGCTGGTCGTGGGGAACACCTCGCTGACAATCTGGATCCTACATCGAGGAGCGGAGAATGTCCGACATGACATGGCTTGCGGTGCAGATCGAGGTCAGGCCAAGCAGCGGCTGAAAGAATCGGATCAACTCGTTGTTGCTCGCGGATGGAGAAAGCAGCCACGTTCGGGAGGGGGCAGCAGCTCGGCACAGGCAGAGGGTGGCGGATTATGGAGGTGCTTTGCTCGGGATTCCACCAAAGACGACCACGGTGGTGCTCCATGGTAGTACAAGCTCGGCTCGGTGCTTGACGGGAAAACTTTGGCTCACCTGCAAAATAGAAGCACGGGAAGATAGCAGACTCAAACAGGTAGCGATCTCTTCATCGCTGGCAAAAGGGATCCGCAACAGCTCCTTGGCTCGTGAAGGCAGCAGGGGCAGGGTGGGTTCGTGCAAACAGCAAAGATGTCACGCAGTTGGACTCAGCAGCAGCAATGCCTTCAGGGACTGACACGTCTCAGTGAAGTAGCGCAGCGGTGAGCGGAGGGACAGCCACGAAGCACCACAGCCGCAAACTTCGCGGATCACCACAGGGATACTCAGAGAGCAGCGATGGGCAGCGTTCACCAGCGCAAGATCATCGACGGTGATTCAGGAAGCAACGGCGTCGACTTGCGGCCACAGAGCTACGTAGCAAAACAAACAGCGTCGGTTGTCTTGGGAGCAAGGGAGCTCGGTCGTGGGCGGCCGGGGAAGAAGATGACTCCCTCTCTTTCTCTCTTCTCTCTTGTCTTTTCTTTTTTCTGTGTGTCGTCAGATCAAAAGAAAGCTTCCCTCTTCAATTGTGAACAAACCCCACTTCATACAGGCCAAGTCTAGGGTTTTAAGTTCCCACTTTTGTCTTTCAACTTTAGGCAATATTCTAATTATTTCTTCTAATCGAATCTTCACAAAATAAACTAAATCATCTTTCGAAGTACTAAATCAATTATTCCAACTTGGAAATTATAATGTAATTCCGGTCATAATGTATCCCATGGGCTTGGCCAAAATTTAATGCCCATTGTGGGCTTAATCCAATCCATTAAGTTCAAAACCATCCACCTAGACTCATCCACCGCCAGTCCAATTAATATGTCGATTATATGGGCCTAATGCAAATGCTTTTAATATCTATATGTAATTTAATGAATATTTTTATATAGGGATCGGGTCAATCCCTAATTTTCTATGCAATAAACAATAAAATAGGTCGTCAAAATTTAGGTGTGAACAACACCCAAATTTAATGTTAAGGACATTTTTAATTTCATGATAGTTTCATGGATCTTCAATTCCCTTGACAGAATCTACAAGGAACGTGACATGTAGAAGAAGCAAAAGTAATATGGGATGAGTTAAAGGAGAGATTCGCTCGGTAACAAATCTCGCATCCACGAGATCAAAACCGAGATTGGGCTCCTATGGCAAGGAGGACTCTCTATGGTGGAATACTCTACCAATTGAAGGTCCTATGGGATGAACTCAATTATAATGATGACGTTCCAGAATGTATGTGTGTTATAGCCAAGATACACGTGAAGAAGAAGGAGGTGGAGAAGATCGATTCGCTTCTCATGGGCCTCAATGCCAAGACCTATGGGACTATTCATTCTCAAATTCTCTACCTCGAGCCACTCTCGTCCCTTGGTAAGGTTTATTCTATGATCACGTGGGAGGAGCACCAACAATCAATTGTCTAGGGAAAGGAAGAGAATATCGAGGGTGCTACTTTCTTGGTTGGAAGAGTAGGCCCAAGGAAAGTGCTATTTGGGAAACCTAAATGTGACCATTACGGAAAGATTGGAGTTAATTGGATATTCTCCGAATTGGGAGCCAAGACGAGGTGAAATGGCATGCGAAGGGAATCCTTCCACAGCGGTTGTACATTCTACACAGCTAGCGGTGGTGGCTCTGACACCCTTGCAAATACCAATCGATGAGGTCTGAAGGGGATTGAGATAACAACTCAATTAGCAATGATCAATATCAACATTTGGTCAATCTGCTCACGATGATGAAATCGCTCATTCGAATGATAAACTCACAATTAAGGTCAATTGGCCCAGTGATGTCTCCATAAATTGGATTATCGATAGTGGCATCTTCGAACATTTGAAGGGGCAGCTTTTTCATCTAAATCAACCGAGGAACATCACGGATGCATTTCCTATATAAACTTCTAATGGGAAAGTGACTCATGCCATTAAGAGAGGTGATGTTCATTTAAGCCCAATTTTATTTTGCACGATATGCTATATGTTCCAAACTTTTAAGTGTAATCTTGTTTCTATCGGAAAATTGAGTTCAGATTTGCAATGCTTAGTAACACTCTTCTCTTCTTGATGCATCTTACAAGACCTACCCTCGAAGAGATCAATTGGAGTGGGTAATCTTTAAGAAGGGTTTTATTATCTTGGAAGCATGAACACACTTTCGGCTTTCCCAGTGGACAAGGGACAAAATATTGACATATGTCATCAACAATTGGGGCATCCATCACGGCAAGCTTTGAATTTGATCACCGTTATTAGAATAAATAAATAAGGGGTTAATCTGCGTTATGTATGTTGTCATGCAAAACAAACCTGTTCCTCATTTCCTTTAAGTAATAATAAAGCTTGTGGATGTTTTGATTTCTTGTATTAAGATATCTAGGGGCCATATCAAACGAGTCTCTCTCGAGTGCACATTATTTTTTTACCATCGTAGATGATTATAGCCAACCAATTTGGGTTTATTTGATGAAGGGAAAATCAGAGAAAATCTTTGTTAATTTTTCTCATATGGTAAAAACTCAATTTGGTCAAGTAGTTAAAATAGTGCATGGTGATAATGGCTATGAATTTTTTTTCTAATATCATGGAGGATTTTTTATCTTTTCAAAGGTGGAGTTGTGCATTAGATGTCACGCACATACACACCACAACAAAATGGGCAAGTTGAAAGAAAACACTGACACATCCTCAACATAGCACGATGATATAGCTAGTTTAAGTACCTAGAGGGGGTGAATAGGTATATGCAATATTTTTCTCGATAATTGCACAATACTAAACAGTTGATAGATTTGAGACAAACAATAATCAAAGTAAGACTGAGAGAAGGGAAGAGAAAATTAAACACGCGGTTTATAGTGGTTCGGCTTATTTCAAGCCTACGTCCACTCTTCTTGCACTGACAGCCTATTGGCTGGATTCCACTATGAACAAAGAGATGTTACAGCGTTGTTCTCCCTTGATTTCCCGGTGTAGATGATCTACCACACTCGCTCAAGGTATCACTAAGTATAGACACTCTTTGTGTGTACAATTTTGCTCAGAATGTATCGACTAATACTCAAGGTGCTTCAGACTCTGGAATTTCTCTATCGATCATGCACTAAAGCAACTAGAACGACTTCCTTTTATACTCCTTTATGCCATCATACCCGTTGGCACTTACCAAAGGAATTCCTCCAATCTACCCGTTGGACGGAATCAATCAAGAAGATCATTCGAGTTATTAAAGGAACCTGACGATAGCCCATCAATCATGTTCGCCCATACAACCAGGATCTTGGTTTCCAAGAATAGAACCTTCCAAGAATATTTCGTCGACCATCGGATCTTCAAACGATCTTGATTACGAATGAAAGAATCCGTTATATTTATCCAACCAAGAGATCTTCTCCGAGAGGATAGGACTAAATCCTCAACCAAATACTTCGGCTTTGGATTGCCTTCGACACTTTGGATTAGAAAACTGTCAATGAGAATAGTCTTGAGTCTTGAGTCTTGAGTGCTAAGTCTGATGATCTGAAAGTCTTCAGACTTTAAACAGAAGGCTTGCAATTATCCAGACTAGACTGATAGAAACATTTTGTCAGTTTCAAAATATTCTGGAAAGATTTCTCCAACAATCTCCCCCTTTTGATGGTGACAAAACTTTCCTATAGATTTGAACAACTTTGACCTGCAAAACATTACTCAAGCAATATGGCTATCTCATAAAATCAACAACCAGACTCTGCATCCACAGAAAATTGGTTAGTCTTTCATGAGTAAAACCATACAGCAACACTTGATATAAATGCAAACGGTCAAGCATCAAAATCCACATCCAGTCAGTCAAATTCAAGTTCACACCCAAGTCATACTCAAAAACATTCAAACACACAAAAGAAATTTAAAGTCAAAGTTTTAAAGAGTTGAGTTCAAATTGCAATTCTCCCCCTTTTTGTCATCATTAAAAAGGTGAGAAAAGAGTCAAGTCTGCTTGGGAATGCGCACGATCTGGAAATCTCCCATCGACTGTATGATGCCTTCCAGCCTCTTCAAGTCTTCCCGTAGATGGGCCACCTCTTCTCCTTTGGCATTGGCTTGAATTTGAAAAGCGATGTCTTTCATTTGATCTGCCAGGGTAACAGAAGATGCTTGTCCAGCATTTTTCAGGACTTGAAGTTCATAGTCCAGAGCATAGATTTGACCCTGCATTTCTAGAAGAACATCAAGGATACGACGAAAATCGGCTGCATTGTCCGTCTGTGTGCTCGCATTTGCTTTCTCGGATGGAGTGAAGGCAGACGATGGAGCTTCAATGTAATCGAGCAGATTTGGTGTATCATGTCCTTCCTCAGGCATTTGAGTGACCTGAAAATCTTCTGGATTTGCAGGTGAGCGACTCACACCTTCACTGTTGACAGTATGTGGTGTAGTCCTTCCTTGCTCGCCATCTCCCCCTGTCTCTAAGACCTCAATTGGGGAAGAGTGATGGTCATGCTTTTCAGCGCCTTGATTCCCTTTCTCTCCGGCTTCATCAGCAGACTTTTCTTTCACTGCTTCTTCTTCTTCTTCAGCTTCTTTCTCTTTCTCTTGTTGCTCCTCTACTTCTCTGTTCTTTGCTTGTCCCTCTTCTTCTCTTTGTTCTGTTGATTCAGGTACAGAACGTCTGGTCCTTTTCAATGCAGGGATAGTGAGATCTTCCTCTTCATCTTCATCCTCCAAGATAAGAGTTCTTTTCTTTTTGGATGGAGCACCCATGGGCTCATTCCCTTTTCTCTTTGATGCAGAAGATACTGGAGTCTTCGCTTTGAACTTCTCCATTGCCTTATTAAGCTCTTTCAGACGCATTTTTGTCAGCATTTTCAAACCCACCACCATTTTGTTTCGTACGACTTTTCCTTTCTCATTCATCTTGTTCCTGAACACCCATTTAGCTCCAATAACAGTTTTACCTTTTGGTTTAGATGTCAATTCCTAGACATCATTAATGTTGAACTGTCTGAGCTCTTCTTGCATAGCTTCAATCCAGCTTTCATCAGATAAAGCTTCTTCTATGCTCTTTGGTTCAATTTCAAAAATGAGAGCCACAGCACTAGACTCTTCACGCCTTTTGGATCTGGTGCGAATTCCTTCATTAATTTCGCCGATAATGAGTTCTTTGGGATGACTGGACTTATGCTTCCAGTTACTGGTTGATTTGTCTGGTTGATGATCTCTTTCTTTATTTGAATCTTCACGAACAGCTTGATGCTGGTCTTCTAGAGTTTGAGATGCTTCTTGAGTTGTAAGCTTTGGAGGGTCTGGAGCAGGTTCAGACTCTGCATGATGAGTCTAACTGGATTCATCTTGCATAGAGTCTTGAAATTTGACATTCATTGACTCCTCCACAGACTGGCTCTTCTTGTTATAGACTTTGTAGGCTTTGCTTGATGTAGAATATCCAAGGAAGATGCCTTCATCTGATCTTTCTTCAAACTTATCAATTCGATCTTTAGCATTTTTCAATATAAAGCATTTGCAACCGAACACATGAAAGTATGAAACAATAGGCTTCTTACCTTTGAATAACTCATAAGGGGTTTTCTCTAGAGAAGGTCTTAAGAAGACTCTATTGATTATATAGCACGCTATTGAAACAGCTTCAGCCCAAAATCGTGAAGAAATCTTACTTTCAATTAAAAGAGTTCTAGCCATATCTTGAAGAGATCTATTCTTTCTTTCCACAACTCCATTTTGCTGAGGAGTATATAGAGAGGAGAACACATGCTTAAAGCCAGATTCATCACAAAATTTTGTAAAATCTTGATTTTCAAATTCACCTCCATGATCTGTTCTTATACTTGAGATAACACATCCTTTTTTATTTTGAACCCTTTTAGCAAATTTTTCAAAATACGAGAAGGTTTTGGACTTACTTGCAAGGAAATATATCCAAGTAAAGCGGGAGTAATCGTCCACAATTACTAGGCAATATTTTTACCTCCAATGCTCTAGGTTCTGGTTGGTCCGAAAAGATCCATATGCAACAACTGTAGTATATGATTAGTAGAGACATGATTTATTGGCTTAAATGAATTTCTTACCTGCTTTCCCAGAATACATGAAGTGCATGGATTAGACTTTTGGTATGGCAATTTGGGTAGACCTCGAACAAGCTGCTTTGATGAGATTTTGGCTAATTGCTTCATGTTGACATGACCAAGCTTTCGTGCCATAAGCTTGCTTCGTCTTGAATTGAGATTAGGCATTGCGATTCATCTGGTTTCACACCCAGAAGATAGATATTTCCATGTCTTCGACCCATGAAAGACTGAGTAAAGTCTTTACTGGTTCCAGAACATGTTCCTTCTTGAAAGAAGATCTTAAAACCAGTATCACACAATTGGCTAATGCTGAGAAGATTATAATTGAGTCCTTCCACTAGGGAAACATTACTTATTGTGAGATTTCCAATTTTCACAATTCCAAAACCCACAATACTTCCTTTGCTGTTTCCTCCAAATGAAACTTTTCCACCATTTACTTGCACAAGCTTTATGAAGCAATTTGAGTCTCCTATCATGTGTCTTGAGCATCCACTGTCAAGATACCACTTTACCTTTTTCTTAACGGAGACCTGTATTTAAAAGAGAGTCTCAAGCTTTCTTTGGTACCCAAATTTTCTTAGGTCCTTTGGTGTTAGTAAGATAAACAGTATCAGCCCATACTTTCTTAACAGGTTTCCAAATCATATGACACTCTTTTTCAAAGTGATCCGGACTGTTGCACTTTGAACACCTGAGGGCATTTCGACCTACAGACTTTACAAAAACTTTCTTGAAATGATTTTTGTAAGCCTCTCTCGAGAGTCTTTTCTTAATTCTTTCTTTTACTTTAGGAAAATCAATCAAGGGAATTATTTCTGCTGTCATACCTAGACCGAACTTATTGAAGTAAGGTCTTTGAGCTGAAAGAATTTTTTCAAGTTTTTCGGACCCTATTGAAAATTTCTTTGAAATATTTGATAAGTCAGTTTTTAAAAGGGAATTTTCTTTCAAAAGATTATCTTCATTTTCTTTAAGAGTGGAAACATTTAAGTCTAAACTTTTAACTCTTTCTTCCAAAACGTTTTCCTTTTGTTTTAGAGCTGAGTTTTCCTTTTTAAGTTCGGAAATTCTTTTGAGAGAAGTCTTAAGACTAAAACACAATTCATCAATGTATTTAGAAACTTTGACAGGAATTTTAAAATCACTTACCTCAAATTCATTGTCTGAGTCGATCCGAAGTTTGAGTCTCGAGTCGATTGTGCCATCAGACATAGGTTGGCATATTCATTATCACTTTCTTCACACTCTGTATCACTCCAGGTTTCGGCTTTGAGAGCTTTTCAAAACTTTTCAGCTTTTCCTCTCTTTTTTTTTAGAAGAGGACAGTTGGGTCTGATGTGTCCCTTTTTCTTGCATTCAAAGCAAACTACATCTTTGTTTAGTTCCTCATCATCAACAAACTTGGTCTGCTATCTTTGAAAACTTTGTTTCTTTGAGTTGAACCTTCTTCCTTTTCTATTCAGTTTTCGAATCTTCTTATCATGAGAGCAAGCTCCTCATCGTCCATGTCATCTTCGAATCAGTATCATCGAATCATCATTTGATTTTAATGTAATGGATTTCTTACCTTTTGGATCTTCGTCTTCATTGATTCGTTCCACTTCATAAGACTGAAGAGTTCCAATCGCTCGTCGACAGAGATAGTGGCATAATTCTTTGCATCTCTCTTATTGAAGTCTTTATGTGATTCCAATCCTTGGAGAGTCCACGCAGTAGCTTGTTTACCTTCATAGGATCAGAAATTTTTTGTCCTTGATTCTCAAGACCATTGACAATATCTGTAAAACAGCTAAACATGTCAGTTATAGATTCTCCTGGTTTCATTTTGAAGGCTTCATATTGACCGAGGAGAATGTTAATTCTGGTCTCCTTCACTCGATCTGTTCCTTCATAGGTGATATGCAATCTATCCCAAACTTCTTTTGCTGTAACACAAGAAGATATTCTGTTATATTCAGTTGGTGACAAAGCACAATATAAAGAGTAAATTGCTTTTGCATCGAGTGCTTGTCTCTTGATTATCTCTTCCTGAGTCATTTTATTTGGTCTCAACAGTTTCTTTCCCTCTTTCGAGACCGATGCAGCTGTAGGAGTAATTTCTTTTTCTACAACGTCCCATTCCAGAGGATCCTTTGATCGTATGAAGGCTTTCATCTTGTTCTTCCAGATGTTGTAATCCTTTCCATCAAAGTAGGGTGGTCTTGTATTGCTTTGCCCTTCCACCAGCCCTGGTGCTAGCATACTAGCCATAGATCTTTTACTCTGAAGTAAAACACTTCAAATAAAGTGAGTACACGAGCTCTGATACCAATTGATATAGCTAGTTTAAGTACCTAGAGGGGAGTGAATAGGTATATGCAATATTTTTCTCGATAATTGCACAATACTAGACAGTTGATAGATTTGAGACAAACAATAATCAAAGTAAGACTGAGAGAAGGGAAGAGAAAATTAAACACGCGGTTTATAGTGGTTCGGCTTATTTCAAGCCTACGTCCACTCTTCTGCACTGACAGCCTATTGGCTGGATTCCACTATGAACAAAGAGATGTTACAGCGTTGTTCTCCCTTGATTTCTCGGTGTAGATGATCTACCACACTCGCTCAAGGTATCACTAAGTATAGACACTCTTTGTGTGTACAATTTCGCTCAGAATGTATCGACTAATACTCAAGGTGCTTCGACTACGGAATTTCTCTATCGATCATGCACTAAAGCAACTAGAACGACTTCCTTTTATACTCCTTTATGCCATCATACCCGTTGGCACTTACCAAAGGAATTCCTCCAATCTACCCGTTGGACGGAATCAATCAAGAAGATCATTCGAGCTATTAAAGGAACCTGACGATAGCCCATCAATCATGTTCGCCCATCCAACCAGGATCTTGGTTTCCAAGAATAGAACCTTCCAAGAATATTTCGTCGACCATCGGATCTTCAAACGATCTTGATTACGAATGAAAGAATCCGTTATATTTATCCAACCAAGAGATCTTCTCCAGAGGATAGGACTAAATCCTCAACCAAATACTTCGGCTCTGGATTGCCTTCGACACTAGATTAGAAAAACTGTCAATGAGAATAGTCTTGAGTCTTGAGTCTTGAGTGCTGAGTCTGGTGATCTGAAAGTCTTCAGACTCTAAACAGAAGGCTTGCAATTATCTAGACTAGACTGATAGAAACGTTTTGTCAGCTTCAAAATATTCTGGAAAGATTTCTCCAACACATGACACTTCATTTTCAAGCAAATTTACCAATTTGTTTTTGGGTTGAACGCATATTAATGGCTGCCTATTAATTAATTATACTCCAACTGCATTATTATTTGGAAAAACACCTTTCAAGCTTTTGTTTGGGAAATCCACGGATTATAATCATTTGCGAGTTTTTAGTGCATTATGCTATGCTCACAAAATGTCAAAGGGTAAAGATAAATTTGACGGAAGGGCAAGAAAATGTGTATTTTTGGAATATCCATACAGTATGAAGGGTTGAAAGTTTTTTGATTTGGAAACTAAATAATTATTGGTATCAGAGATGGAGGACATAAGTTCAAATCTTTACAAGTCCCATTTGCCTGTACAATTAAATTTTCACATTTAGTACTAGGCAAAAGACCAGACTAAGCAACCACCGGCCGCGATGGCTCCGCAGGCAAGTCTTCCCCATCGTGGGGGGACCCACTGACCCCTTCTCGGAGGGCGAGGGTTCGACTCGCTACGGAGACACTTGGCGTCTTACTTGTTCCACGGGGGTGGTGGGTCCTCCCGTGGGGCCCCAGGGTTTACTCCAGCCACCCGCGGCGTACAGGGCTTCCCTAGGTCATCATAAAAAAAAAAAAACAAAAACAAAAACAAAAACAAAAACAAAAACAAAAAACAAAAGACCAGACTAAGCATGAGGGAAAGTGTTTGAATACTTAAATAATAAACCATGCATTCATCTAATAGCTTAGCTTTTAAAACAATTGGCAATGTCTCGTAAAATCTCAAATGGTATTAAAGCTAGATTTTACTGATAAGGGGTGGAATCAACCTTAAGGGAAGGAAAAAAGGGTACCAAGCCAAGATCATAAAAAGGGGAGAGAGTGATGCAAGATTGTGACAATACAACCCAAGTTGAAGTGCAACCTAGTGAGCAACCCAACGACCAATCTTCAATCCCAAATCGACATACACGATAGAAAAGACAGTGTCACACCCCAAACCCTAAGCACGCATGCATCCCTCGGTGATCGACTAAAATGCGATGTTCCTAGGAAGCGTCGCCGACCTAATCAATTTATGCACATGCAGAAGCAAACTAATAAACTCCAAACAACAATCAAACATGGGATAGTAGAAGAAGGACGATCAATTAACACAAAACATATTTTATAAACAAACCAGGTTAGTCCTTCAAAGTTATGTACAAAAGGTCTAGACCCAAAAAGGAGCTACCAAGCTAACTCTACCCCGAACCCTACCTACTTGGGATCTGGTGTCACGCCCCGATCCTCGAGTGCGTGCCTATCCCTCTGGTGGTCGATAAAAGTTACAACTTCCCAGGACGGGTCACCGACCCTTTCATTTTAATGCAGATGCAAAAACGATTAACGAATCCCCTGACAATAATCATCTCGGGATAGAAAAGCATAACATATTCTCAAACAAAATGTGCTTTTAAAAACACTGAGTCAAGTACAAAAGTCTACAACCAAAAGACTTCAACAGACCAACTCTCAAAAGAAGCTGTCCTATCTGACCTACACTTCAGATCCCCTCAGCTCAACTTCAGGTTCTCCATCCTACGATCCTGAAAAGTTAAAGACCACAACGGGGTGAGATATAAATCTCAGCAAGTTCATGCTCTAAACCCCGATTAGAAGGGTAATACGCCAAGAGCGTCCTAATCACACAACCACACAATCATATAACCATAGAGACTTACCTCGTCTCAGATCCTCCCTGCAAGTCAACACAGTTCATATCACAACCATATATGCAGTAATAACTCTCGATTCGATGGAGTGTTTCAAATTCCATCTTCGTCAATCACCACTTCTCAGTCAATCCATCCATCCATCAAGTCTACCATAGAGGTCCCAATTATAAGACCAAACTGTTATGACACGTCCCATACTGTGCCACACAATTTTGTCCCATAATCTAGCACGTTTAACTCATTCAATCACTCATTCCAATTGATCCCAGTCACACAAGCACAACCTACCCGTCACACAGCGGATCTAACTATCACATAGCGGGTGTATCCGTCACATAGCGGATCTACCAAGCACACAGCAAGCCTAACCGTCACACAGCAAGTTTATCCGTCACACAGCGGATTTAACTGACACACAGCGAATCTATCCAACACACAGCAGACCTAACCGTCACACAGCAGGTTTATCCGTCACACGGCGGATTTAACTGACACACAGCAGATATATCCGTCACACAGCTAGGCGTCATCTTGCCCCATTGAACACGACAACGTCTACCTCAAGACGGCTTCCCACATAAAAACATCGTTCACCCGACACTTAATGGGTGACGAATTCTCTTAACCAGCACACAATCATTCACATCTCACCACGCACAAGTCCCAAGTGTGTCACAAGACAACCATATCACCAATGAAATTTCTAGTAAGCAAGGCATCAAGAACCATCACAAAATCATAATCGACCCTAACCATCAGAAAAGGCCCACTCACACATTTCCAAGTTTAAATCCAGAAACCTAATCAAATAAGTTCGAAAAATTCTCAAATTTGAATATGTTGTAAAGGACACATAAAGAAACATTTTTCATAAAACACCTTAACCTAGATCCTTCTAGATTTGGCCCAATAAATCACTCAATTCAGTACAAAAACTATGTCTGTTTTTCAAAAAGTCTGTTTTCTGAAATAAGTTTAGTTCAAAGTCCAAAACATGTCCGTTTGATATGAAATTTGAGTATGTTAAACTAGAAGATGTGACAAACAACTTTTCTAAAGAAACCATTTTGAAATTTGAACCCTAAGAGTTGATAAAAATCCCTTGAATCCCAAAGAGTCACCAGTTCCAGCGAAAACTGAGGTTTTGTTTGCAAATGACGGAGCTGATATCTCCTTCTTTTAAATCCATAAGAAAATCTTGAGAAAAATATATGTTGTAGCTAAAGATATCTAAAACATTTCTCAAGAAAGAAACGACCTCAAATTCGCAGCCCATTTCAATCCACAAAAATGGCAAAAGGCGAGGGTCTAGAGATCTAAATTGCAGACAATCCACGGGATTCAACTAAACCAAATTCAATAGTGTTAATCTCACTAATTAGATTAATACTAAACCATTCTAAGGTTAATCTAACAATTCTATATTATCTCTAATCCATTCTTAAGCTAATATAAACAACCCTTAAGTATGATTAACCTCCTAAGCAAGGTTTAGTGAGTAAACTCACCGATTTAGTGTTCCGGTGAGTCCACAGCGATGACAACACCAAGGCGGGTGACAAACCTCCTAGCGGCGACACCAACCAAGGCTTGGAAGAGCCTAGAAACGACCCTAGAAGTCTCAGCTCTTGCTGGAACCTCTGCTTCTATTTGGTAGTCAAGGGAGTTGAACCAAGCAACTCCAGCAGCCGGAACGGCTGGAAACGGTAGAGACAGGTGGCTACAGGGCTAGGCGGCGTGCGAGGCTAAGCTGGCTGGCTTCCAGGTGGCTTGAGGGAGCTCGATGACATGGGAGGACGGCCAAATGCACACAAAACAGCAGCTAGACAGCTAGGACGCGCAACAGCAACAGCTGGCACAAGGGAGCTCAAACGAGCTTGCAGCTTGGCTGGCTGATCTTGGTTGGTCTTCCTCTAGTTTTCTGGTTCTTTGAAGCTCAAGATGGACAACAAAAATGGAGAAAGGTGGCTGGTTAAGGGAGAAGAAGCCAGCTGAAGCAATGGGGACCCCAAAGTCTTCTAATGCCTCTACACTTGTCCAACTCTCCCTTGGCTTACCCCCACCACTCTTGGCCCTCACCCTTTACCATTTGTAGCACCAAACTTCCCCAACAAGCTTGCCAAACAGTCCAAAATGTTGTGCACCATGGGGGCTATGAATTTTGGGCATTTCCCCTTCAATTCCATTCAATTCCTCTTCCAATCAATTCAATTGAAGCCCAAACAATTCAGCCAAGGTGTCATTGTCCCTCTTGTGATTTTTCCCCATTAATTGATCCAACTTGATGGCCAAAGATGCGATTAAAAACGGCCCTCTGAATTTCTCGATCAAAAACGACCTTACTTTGCTTTTCCGCCAAAAATCTCGATTTGCAGAAAAATCTTTGGAGGATGAGTCGACATTCCTAAAATTACTTGTGACATGACAGAACTTTTAATTTCTGAAATCGGATTCAAATTCACAGTTAATTTCAATCTAGCGTGATTTTAGCGTGACCTAAGCTACCGAGTAGCTTTTAGAAATTTTTGGTGCAATTGATCCATGGTCGATTTTTTTTTAGCACAATGTACCTCTTTGACACATTGGCGACTCTCGGTAGTCATGAAAATCTCGAGATTTCAAATACAGACACAAGGTACCAAAACAACAGAAAAATCAGTCTAGTATTGATCAACGAGAATTTTGCAATTTGGTGAAATCACCCATGTTTAACCACACCTCTCAGTCAAACCGACCTATCTCTGATCTCTAATCGATCTTTACTATGCCGTAATGATATCTACAGATGAGCACGGTCAAGTAGTCGATTCCAAGTCAAATTCTCGAGTCTGTTACATTAAAATCCCTTAATGACTCTCCCAAATAGTCTAGTTACCTCGTATGTAATCAACTCAGAGAACAGCACATAGGCGCATTAATGAAAGGCCCGATTTATTCAATTGAAAACAGAGCTGAATTTCTAGGATGTCACATTTGGGTCTACTACGACACCATCAAGGATGTCGATGTCTAATGGGTCGGCTACCTCTATTGCGGGCTCTTCAACCTCAAGTCCCTGGTTCGCCTCAATATCAGCCAAAATATTGGTGTCCACGATAGGGTTGAGTACCTCCCCATACTCATCATCAACAGCATGCCCATCAAAACCGTCCAAGGGGCTCTCCCGAACCCCGTTAGGCCCGTGACAGAACCACACATTGAATCGATAAGGTACCAACTAAGGTAGGCCATCATCAATGCAAATAGTGGTAACGACAAGCTCACTGGTCCAATCGGTCCCGTGGATAGGGAGTATGGTACGTTTAGTCTCTACCTCCCGTGGCCACCCAAAACGAACGGGGCACGCCTTCATCTAAGGACCTATAAAATTTTAAACCATGACGGGGGAGACAAAATCTCAGTGAATCAACACCCTAAACCCCGATTAGGACGAGAATTCACCTAAAGGCAGCCTAAACATGCACCATAGTGGACTTACCTCGCCTCAGCACCTCCCTTCTATTGGAGAAAACTTCCTTATTTATTTTGAAGTTGACAAAACGTTTTCATCAGTCTAGTCTAAAGACTTGTAGACTCTATCGTTAAAGTCTGAAGACCTCCAGACTCAAGATTTAAAGTCTACCCTCACTGATAGTTTCCAGACCGACGAAGAGAAGACTTATCCAGATGCAAGTATATCTTTAAGGATTTAGTTCATATGGTTGAAGAAGATATCATGACTAGAGATAGCATCTCTTAATTAATTATTCTTATTGAAATCAATTTGGATAATTAGATCTGTTGATTAGCGAAGTATACTTGGAAGGTTCTACTTATGGAAACCTAGATCCTGATTGTATGGGCGAGCAAAATTAGTGGGATATCATCACATTCCTTAAATAACTCAAGATTTCCCTAATTGATTCTGTCCAACGAGTAGATTGGAAAAACTCCTTTGGAAAGTACCAACGGTTATAAAGGCATAGAAGAGTATATAAGGAAGACGCTCAAGTTATTCAAGTGTGTACATGAAAGAAAATTTTCAAAATCTGAAACTTCTAGTTCTTTGCTATTTCAATCGCCGAGCTTAATTTGTACTCAAAAGAGAGATAAAATACTTGTGAGGCCTTGAGGAAGTGTGGTAGAGTTTTTACACTGTGGAATCAAGGACGTGAGACTATAAAATCTCTTTTGATTCTTAGTGAAATCCAGCCAGTGGGCTGTCAGTTCAAGAAAATGGACGTAGGCTTGAACTAAGCCGAACCACTATAAAACCTTGTGTTTCAATTCTCTTTCCCTAAACTCTTTACGTTAATTCATAGCTTTATATAATTGTTTATAGCACTTTACATCTTTAGTTTATTACTCTCAAAAGTCGAATTAAATTGATAAGTCTTGCAAAAACTTCTTTAACACCTATTCACCTCTCTCTAGGTGTTTATACTAGCCTTATCACCTGCATATTAGTACATCTTGCATACATATGCATACAATAAATGCATTCAATAATTGGAACACCTCATTTCCAAATATCAATCAATCACAGGGGTTCCGATTATAAGGTCGAATTGTTATGACACGTCCCAATCCGTGCCATATAATTTCGTCCCATAATCAGGCACGGCTATTTCAATCACTCAAGTGTGTCCCAGTTAATTACGACCTAACAGCCACGGCCAACGCAATAGTTGGCAGTCATCCGGCATAACCGAGCGTCATCCCGCTTTGTCGGGCATGGCAACGTCTACATCTAGACGACTTTCCCGAAAGAGCATCGGCCCAGCTTCCACTGCGACCGGTATCCGTTGACGTGGGGTATTTGAACATAATCAAGCATCACCCCCGACTTTCATCGGGTGACGGGTTCCGATAGCAATCACACGCACATCCATGTTCGGCCAAGAACATCGTGCTTTGCACTCAAATACTTCCATTTCAAAAATATCAGGTAAAATAATTGTGCATGATCACACAGTCAAATTGATTCACAAAATGTGATACTTTCCCATTTGAAAATCCCATGATTTTATATAGTATTTAAAATATTTTCGGCATCAAAAACCGACACCCGGTATTTTTCTAATTAAATACCCAAAAATCATTTTTTAAATAATAATTAAAAATCATTACCAAGCACCCAATTGCTTAATTTAGCACTCAATTGCACAAACCAATGCAACCACGACAATTAGTGTAAAATTCTATAAACTAGCTATACCAATATAATTTACGATAATTATAAATTAATTAAATAAATTGCAAAATATTTAAATTAAACCACATAATTAATCTACATAAGCTAATCTAACCAACCTATTGAACTAATTAAATTAATCTAACTAAGCGAACTAACTAAATAATTACTCTAACTAGATCAACCTTGATCCTAATTAGGCCTAAGCTAATTCCCCTAAGTGTAATTAGCTCCCTAATCAAAGATTAGAATGCTAACTCACCGGATTAGCGAACTAACAAGTCCATGGTGACGATGGCGCGACGATGACCAAGACTTGGGCCTACGGCGACTCCAACGGAGGGCTGGAAGAGGCTGAAAAAGCCTTGCTAGGTTCATGGCCTAGCTAGAACTTCGGTTCTGTGGCTGGTTGGAAGGGCTGGTAGAGGGGCTCGATTGAGCTGGACACGGCAGGGGAACGGCAGGCTGGACAAGCTGGACGAAGGCAAGCGGCCAGAGCGGAGCTGGAACGGGCGAAGGCCACAAACCAGCTCCACTCCAACTGCGAATGCTCAAGCTTGGGGATGGCACGGCACGAGCGGTGCGGACGTGGGGGATGACACGACCGGCAGTGGTTGCGGATCAAGCGGCGGGCGTCCGGTTGGCTCGGACAGGTGGTGTGAGGGCTGGACTAGTTTTGGGTGTGAGGCAGCAACAAAGACAAAGAAGAAAATGGAGAATGCAGAGGCTGAAATGAAGAAGAAGCTAAAGAAGAAGAAGAAGAAGCAAGGTTCTGCTGGGAAGAAGGGGCTGGTCGCATGAACGAGAGGGGGGCAAGTAGCCAAGTTTGTCAACCAAGTAACCAATTAGGGCCAAGAAGAAATATCTTCTGCTTGAGTGCAACCAACAAAGTCTTCAGCCTCCCCAAAGGTCAAGGCAGCAACCAATGGTTGATTTCCCTCCAATTCTTCACAATTCAAGCCAATTTGAAGGCCAAAAATCAGCAGCCCTACGAATTTGCTGATTTTCTTCTTCAATTCCCCACCAAACATCTTCAATTTGATGGTCAAAATTGTTGAGGAGGTTGCTCATACCAATTCCCACAATTTCCTTCACAAACTAATCCACTTTAATAGCCATAAAGTCCCTCAATTTTGCCCATCCGAATTTCCACCATTTTAATTTGTCGATTTTGATCTTTCTGCCAAAATTCTGGGCTCGCCGAAAATTTCCCAAAAGATGAGACGAGGTCCTAAAAATAAATCGTGACACGCCCGAACTTTCAATTCCTGAAACCGAGTTCAATTTCATGGTTAAAATCAACCGAACATCATTTTAGCACGACCCAACCTAATGGGTAGCTCTTAGGGATTTTAGCACGTTTGACCCATGGTTGATTATTTTGATCCACATTTGTGCATCTCTGACTTGTTGACGACACTCAGTTGTCGTAAAAATCTCAAGATTTCAATTACGGGTATCGAGCACAGAATCAACAGAAAAATCAGTTTAGTGTCGCAAGATGCGAATTTTGCAATCATGTGGAATCACCCACAATTTAATTACGCCATTCCATCGAATCAACCTATATCTGATCACTAATCAATTATAACAGTATTTTATTGACCCTTACCAATTATCACGGTCGAGCAGTCGATTTCTAATCAAATTCTCAAGTCTGTCTCATTTATATCCCTTAACGGCTTCACCTGATAGATTAGTTATCTCGTGAGCGATCAACTCAGAGAAAAAAAAACCATAGGCACGTCAATGAAAAAGCCTAGTTCATATTATTGATACAAGGTCGAAATTTATGATGTCACAGATAGCACACCCATCTGCAAGATTATGTGTGCTATGCGGTCCAAACAAAGACCCTAACTCCCCAACCCACTTCATCGATATCTTCAAGTATGACCTATCCAATCAAGAAGTTTATTTCTTATGAACGAATTATTGAGCCTCGCCTTTTTAGCTAATGGATTTTGATATCGAGCCTAGGATTACATTGAGGCTATTAAAAATCCTTTGTGGAGAAAAGTGAGCTGATGGTAGTAATTGAGCGATATAAAGCTTGTCTTATCACTAAAGGATTCACCCAAATAGAGAGCATGGACTTCAACAAAACCTGCCCACTAATGGCTAAACTAGTCACTATACAATGTCTTCTTGCAATTGCTTTGGCTCGTAATTGGGAGTTACATCAAATGGATGTGAACAATGCATTTCTACATGGTGACTTAGATGACGAAGTTTATATGAAGCTTCCATTAGGTTTCACACCAATGGGTTCAAATCATGTATGTCAATTACAAAAGTCCTTATATGGTCTTTGGTAGGCATCTCAAAATTGGTTTTCAAAATTCTTTGATGCATGAGGGGGAAGAAGTGCATTCCAAGTGTCAAAATTTGGCACGACTAGACACATAAATGCCAAAACTTTCAAAAGATATACTTAAGTATTACTTTTTCGAAAATATGACACTTAAGTGCCAACTCCAGCAAGGCTTGTCGGAAAGCCGACGTGGTGTTATTTTATTAATAAAACCATCTACGTGGCTTGCCAAAATATCCACTCAGCAATCTTTGTCCCAAAACAACGTCATTTTGCCCCCAAATTTAATTTTTAATCTATATTAATTTAATTAAATAAATAAAAAGGAAGGAACGCTGCCACCCTACTATCGCTAGAAAGTGATGGCAACAAAGACTTTTAGCTCGATCTAGGCAAGGGCCAATGACCCTCACCTCTAAAGGAGGGCCACAACCCCTCACCCTAGATTTGGGCAAGGGCATGCAGGCCTTCACCTGTCATCAGCCAGGGTGGCCGACCACTAGCCAAGCCCAATGACCCTAGCTAACCCTCACCCCACCATCATTGACCCTTGCCAGTGATGGTGGGGTGGCAATGGCGAGGGCCATGGAGGCCCTAGCTAATTTCCATTTTCTAATTTAGTTTTTTAAATTTAATTGAATTAATATTTATATAAAAAAATCAAATTTGGACCAAACAACGTTTTTTTAGACTTATCTAGCACCACGTGGACAAATTTTTTAAAAGAAATGCCA
The DNA here is from genome assembly GCA_017140325.1 of Eucalyptus leucophloia subsp. euroa. Taxonomy (NCBI): domain Eukaryota; kingdom Viridiplantae; phylum Streptophyta; class Magnoliopsida; order Myrtales; family Myrtaceae; genus Eucalyptus; species Eucalyptus leucophloia. Next base: position 11,001,807 of record CM029468.1, read on the forward strand.
CAACATTTAAAATTCTCTCTGGAAAATGCCACGTTGGCTATTTGGCCAAAAATTCTTGCTATTAGCATTTAAGTGTTCCTTTTTTTCTCCGATTTTGACACTTGTGTTTCCACCCATGTCATGCTTTGGTACTTAGGGTGTCCATACCTCACATTGAGGGAGTATGCCGTTGGTCAATCCTAAGCAGATTACTCATTATTCACATATTCTCGTGGTGGTACTTTTTTAGCTATGTTAGTATATATTGATGATCTCATGTCGGTAGGCAATAATTCAAATTAGTGTGCAACACTCAAAGTGTACCTTGATGAGCATTTTCATACCAAGTACCTTGGCCAATTAAAGTATTTTCTGGCAATTGAAGTAACGAGAGCAAATTCAGGGTTATTTTTGTGCCAGAGAAAGTATGTACTTGACATTCTATCGGAATGTGGCATGCTAGCAACTAGACCAACGACTTCTCCAATGGAACAACAACATTGTTTATCTACAACAACTGGACCTACCAAGTCGGACCCAAGTCGCTATCATTGTTTCGTGGGACGTCCATTTTATCTTGCTATTACTCGACTTGAATTATATTAGTCAATCCTCATACTTCCCCAATTAATGTAGGAACCGAAGGAGTAGCACTAGGAAGCAGCTTTGCAAGTTCTTCGATACATCATGAAAAACTCAAGACAAGGGATTCTATTATCAATCCGACCTTCACTCAACTTGACAACCTTTTGTGACTCCAATTGGGCAAGTTGTCCAATCACTTAGCAATCAATTACTAGTTATTTTGTCATGCTTGGTAGTTATCCTGTGTCTTGGAGACCCAAGAGACCATAGTTTCTCGATCCTCTGCCAAAGTTGAATATCATGCTATGGTAACTGCCACTAGTGAAATTGATTTGGTTGGGCATTTTACTTGCCTCCCTCAGGTTATTGCACGACAAACTAATGGGTCTTCATTGTGACAACCAAGCTGCCTTACACATCACGGTGAACCCAGTATTTCACAAACAAACAAAGCATATCAAGATTTATTACCACTTTGTTCATGAACATGTACAGGTAGGCGCCATTAGCATCAAGCATGTACCCACTAGATTTCAACCGGTACACATTTTTACCAAGGCATTGGATTGAGATCGATTTGCATTTCTCGTTAGCAAGCTAGGCATTTGTGACCTCCATCTGCCTACTTGAGAGGGAGTATTACAAAAGATTTGCTAAAAATTTCCATTTTGATTTTCTAATATTTGGTGCATCTCTTATTATCGATAATGATTTACTTTTTGGTTTTTAGTTTAAAAAAAAATATTTAGTGTATCTCTTACAATTAGCTAAAGATATTGGGTAGATCTGTTCTTTATCTTTTCCAATTAAGCATTATGTAGTATATATATTTGCATTGCACATTAAGCAATATAAGCAAATTACGATTTATCTCAATTTCTATAAATATGATCACTTAATACTGCTCACATAAATTAGCAAGTGAAAAATATTTAGACATAAATTGTTGTTGATAATGAAAACAATTTTCATTAATTAATTATTAAGTGAAATTAGCAAATATTATTAGAAAAATGTTTTTGGAAATCACTCACTTTTAACGAAACAAGCAGAGTGTTTTTTAACTTGAGCTGTAATCACTTAGTTAATCTGTGAGAGAATATGAGCCTAGCCGCAGTAAGGAAATTGGGATGCACAGCAAATGCAAAGGCACGTTCACAACTCTCGGATCAACCTTTCAATAGATTAGGGAGCGCCTCAGTCCATCACACTGAAAAACTCGGCCAGAGGCCCCACCGTAGCAAATCCACCTCTTTCGAGAAGAGCAAGGGCCAGCTCGCATTCGTGCCATCCCCACAGCTCACGGGCCAATCTCACTAGCGTCTCGTGCTTCACTTCTCGAACCCATGCCGGCGAGAAGCTAACGACGAGACCCACCAAGCAAGAGATATAAGCCTTCCAGCTGACCCGGTCGCACCCGAGGGGCACGTTCCCAACCAACACCCGCGCCATAAAGTCCATGTGCACCCCAAAGATGCGAGATCTCCGGGCATGCGCGCATGGGGCTGCTTTCACCCTACTGCCGAATAAGAATGTGCCCATCAGGTACGCGAAATATGCCATTGCATATCCCTCAAACATGCGGGATGCAAAGGTTTCCTCACCGTGTTTCTCTTCCCGAATCGTGAGGAGCCAGGTCGGAATGATCCCCCGGAACAGGTCCTGGGCAAGATGCAACCCGCCCGCCGAGGCCAAGAGGCTGGCACCTAACAAACCCACTTCCTTTATCCGAGCAGCCGCAAGGGTCAAGGATGCCTGACCAGATTTCAAATGGGAAGAACTTGTCTCGGCCCATCGGGTGGCTAATTTGGAACCATATTCAACCACCAGCCTCAAGATGGTTTCACTTAGGTATTGCTTGTCTTGGACGAACCTACAAGAGCGTAGATAAAGAAATCCCGGAGCCATGAGAGGAGGAACACCATGGGCTGAAATCTTGCTGCCCAGCAGCCCATTTATGCAAGGTTGATTAGTCAATGGACTGTTTAAATCATCGAGTGGTCCAAGAAAAGATGTGAAGCAACTCCTCACGAGCTGGGCAAGGGCTTCTTTGTTTTGCCGGAAAACAGATTGAGAACACATCACAACAATGAAGTTATGCCACCGTCGAACCTTTTGCGCCCACAGGGAACCAAATATGGGGATGCTAGGCCAAGGGCAATATGATGCGCAGTTCTCCATTGATGGTCCAGCAACAGCAAGGAGGTACTCCAGGCTCCTGTCAAGTTTAAAAGTGATGGTCAAACTAACCAGAGCTGCCATCGGAAGTGGAAGCGTTGGCGCGACACCTACAAATGCAAGCAGTCAAAGAGTTATAAAGGCGTGTACCAAGCAACCACAAGATGCAAAATACTCTCTTAAGAGATAGTGGGAGGTTTGAGTACACTCGCATAACATGCATTCATACTTGCTTTCATTTGAATTAATGAGGACTGCCAAAACCACCGAAGGACCCCCAAAAAACAAGGAAAAGTTTCAAATCCGAAATAAAAAGGATGTTGAGGAGTCCCCACGAGAAAATGCATGTCCAGTGTATCCACAAAACACAAACATGGATTGCTATTTACCTGAGAACTCCATGGGGCGCACATAGCTGCCAACATGAAGTCGAAACACCCCTCTCATGTCGCAATAATCAGCGAGTAAAAATATAATTTTATCTAACTAATCAATGTAAACAGAAAGGATTAATTGGTGTAATCGAGTATGTAACTATTAATCATGAACAAAAAAATTTCCAGAACCAAAGTAGTCCCTCCTCTCCAATTAATAACTGGATGAATGCATATGACAAGCATGAACATCAAAGCATCTTGTACGATGTTGACAAATGGTAAAACACGGTTTTGTACCAGGGTAATAACTTGGTGTTTGGACGCCTGCAGCTGCAAGGATTTCCTTTATCTCGGATTCAACTGATCGAATAGTCTGTGTTGGACTAGGCCAGTCGATACCATTCATTGGAACTGGCCCCCAAATACCACGGGTGACTTCTGCAGAGAAATAGTTAATAATAATGGCTAGTGATGCAGGTAGAAAGTCAATAAGGTCCCTGAGACCTGCAAGCAAGCAATCATTCCTTCAGAACTGATTTATTCTATTCCCGTATTTTCTACACAAAGTTCACGACTTTAAAGCTAACCTGTGGTCAGGTCCCGGGAAGAAAGCTTCCCATGGGCACAGGCAGTTAAAATTGCTTCCAGGACAAAAGGTATTGCTTCCAACACTTCCCATGCACAAAGCACAGGTCTCTGATAAGGTTCCTCTCCAGCAGATGTTGGGGACCCACCCAAGCTGCTGCTTGTCAGTGTCATTGAAGAATTACCGGATGAGGAGGTACTTCCAGTCATTTTCCAGTAAATCATACTAAGAATTTTGTTCGCAACCTGATGGACAGGACTACCACTACAGAGATTGGAAAGTGGTGAAGCTATACAACTTCTGTTTTGATTATACCAAGCTCGTAATCTCGGGTAGTTATCAATATATACGGGTTCATCTGATGCAAAAAAAGTCTGATTCATACTGGAGTTCACTTCATTCTGAGGAGCAGAATTATGTGATGGTAATGATATGTGGCTGTTGTGCAAAAGCATAAGATGCTCCAAAGTTAGTGCAGCTTCAATAGTTCCTCCTCCTTCAAGCGGTGGCTTATAGAATTTCCATAGACGGAGAAGGAGGAGAAAGGCGGCAGAGAAAACCATGTAGACTGAGGGCTCCTCGCTGGTTCGAGATTCACTGCTTGACAAGGGATTTAGTGAACCATATGCCTCACAAAAAGGCATCAAAGCCGCAGCAACTTCAGGAACCTGAATTAATGCAATCAACTAAAGTATCTAGATTTCAAGTCGAAACTGGTGGCTTTGATAAGTCAAAAAAATCCAGTGTACGGGCGAATGGATAATTAGCAGCGGTGGCAACAGATTAAATGGACGACTGATCATGGAACAAATGCAAACCTATTACTCCCAACCAAAATATCCAGAAACAGGACCCACACAATATACATAAACCAATGACTCTAATTCTTCAAAAACCCGAAACACAGGTATAACCTTAGTGAAAAAGAAAAGTAATAATGAACTCTAGGATCAGAATTCAATCTTGAAAAAAAAAAATGATTGCTGAGTTAAGGGTTAGATACAACGGGAAAGTTTAAAGCTGTTTGAATCTAGGTCAAATATTATCTTTGACTGAATATGTTTCTGTTTTTTTTTTTTTCTTTTTTTTGGGGGATCTTGATTTGACTGAATATGGGAAAACTAGTAAATATAGTAAAAATGAACTTACTCGACCGGATATTCAACATCGATGATGAAATAAACAAGATGAAGATTTTCTTCGGTATAGAAGATGCCATTTAAAACCAAAAACAGAAACTATACATAGTCTGACATTCATTCCGATGTTGATGGTATCGATATCAAAAGACATTGAAAAATAAACTAACCTAGTTAACGTGACACCATAATAGTATATATTATAACGCCAATTGCTATGTCACATTCACAGCAGGCCATTTAAAATCAAGTACAAAAATTAGACAATGCAAAGATTTGTGTTGATGGCACCAACGTTGCAAAATATTGACAAATCACAACCTAAAGAATTATTTGAATTACGGTGCCAATTGCTGTGTCATTCATAATATGCATAGGACTATTATAATTAATATATATATCACAGTACAGCACGAAAATAACATATGAATCAGAACTATAACTTACCGCCCCATGCAAAGAAAGTATATGAACAGTATCAATTGAGGAAGCTCCAAATAGAATAGCACTTAGCATGGGCATAGAATCCACGAAATAAGACTGCGGTCCATTATGACGCACAAGATGAGAAAGAAGCTTGACCACAAATTTCACCACGTGTTCCTGCCAAATAGAATAAGAAACTTCATATGCTGAGAAATCAGCTTTTCATGGAGAGTTGCGTCCAGTACAATCAACTGGATTCCTAGGTTCATAAAATAGTACACTGATAAGGTTCCAAACTGCAGAATCTGTAACTTAAAAAATACACAGAATGAGGTTCAAAATGGAGCTAAATTTCTTCTCTCGCTTTTGCTGAATCAGATGTTCGTACTCCATAAAGCTCAGAGGAAATGATTAAGGACGGCATAAAAAAAAGGAAAAATGAAGATATATATATTGTCAGGGTTGGCAATTCCACAAACTTCTCCTTGCTTCAAAACAGATGCTTAGTTCGGTCAGAAGGATATAAGCCAAACAAGTAAAACAACAATTTATGGAAGCCACCACTGAAGAAAAACAGAAATCTCGACATAATTTGGCGAGGAGAGACCTGAATGTTCCATCCACGACTGAGAGATGCACCGCATATAATCCTTGCAGCTGCTGATTTCTCCTCATTTGACCCATTCAACGCAACATAATATAATTTCTCTATCTCTGAAAAACTTGAACAAACAAAGCAAAAGTGAATTAACCATAGTACCTGAGATGATCTCCTTTTTTATTTTGTTTCACATGACATCAGTTCCTCTATTTATTTTCTTCCGTATATGAAGATAATTGCAACATGTTCTCTGATACCTGGTAGCTGGAGTTGCAACTAGTGAACTTATTAGAGAAGCAGTTAGTACACCACCTTCCGATAAAAGCTGACCAAGGAGACATTTCTTTCATTGATGAATCAGGGATTGACAATACAGAATTGTGCACATAACCCGGCCAGAAATATGCAGATGTGTCTATTAGTCTTCTTGCGATGCAAGCTTCCACTATTAAGTGCCACATATTACCACCTGAAAAGAACCAGAAGTGAGCACCAAAATCACTGGTTGATATTCTCAAAATAGCTATTAGACCATGAATGCAGCATTACCACATTTCACCAAAACATCATGATCCCCTACACTTATGCTGTCACTCCCTGTTCATTTGTTTGGAAGTAAAAACTGCTGCTTTTGCAGCTGCACTATTGGCTGAATCTTGGACAAGTTCTGGCGGGTACAAGAGACCAGAAAATTGTCCCAGCAACTGAAGGGAAGATATAAACCCATTTCTCCTTAGTCCATGGACTTTCTCATCTATCATGTGTCCATCCCCTGGATCCGAAAGAATAGAAGCAGACAGATCACAAGAGGAGGTGTAACTCAAATTGATATCATCCATCAGAACATCAGGGATTGCCAAGGGGACAATACACAAAAGGATGCAAAGACGGGTCTCCAGATGTGGAATAGGACCTTCAGGAGGATCGCGCTCCTATAATTATGAATGAAATTTTGAACTATCAGCTGTACTGCACGTTAGAAGGGACAGAATTAATGAGATCAACTTAACTCTTTGCACAAGCCGGAGGGCAGAAAGCCAGAGCGCTAAGAATGTTTCCTGCCAACTTGCCCGATTTATGGCTTGGAGAGTAACTGTTAATTCTGCAATTTGATATAAAGAGTTGAATCCAATAAATCCTTCCAGTTTTAAAGGATGCTTCTTTTCACTTTAGTTGAAGAAAAAAAAAGTAATGAACCACTAAAAGTACAAGTTTAAGAAAGAGTCTTTAAGGGTCACCTGTAAGTATAGCAGTCGCTGAGGTTTCAGGAAGTAGTCTTGCATCCATTGCAGTCTCCATGTAAAGATCAAAAGGCACCCAACATGAAGACAGCGCAGATGGAGAGTCAGAGCAGGGTACACTCTTGTTCGATTTCATGTCAAGAAACATCCCAATGAAACTCCTCTTCAAATCAGATTCAAAAGCCAAAACTTTGTGGATATTGGAAGACAATCTTGCCAGAACCTCCTTCGTAGATATTAAATTTGGTGATGGTAACTTGCAGGTTTCAAGAAACTGCAGCCTCTGAAGGAGCCCATTGAATTTATCAGGCCTATCAGAGAAGGGGGGGAAAAACAAAAATGTTGTCAACCAGACAGACAACCAAATCCCACGGAATAATAACATTAGTAGCTTATGTTTATAACAGGTGTAAGATCATATGAGATCATTAAGCACAGCCACATCTACAACACCACCTGGATACTCACTTGGTCATCCATAACCATCAGAAATCAATGACCTATGGACATTATATAGTAAAAAATAAGGTGTCCTCATCCGATGCATCAAAGAGTAGAGAAACCAATGTGCCATCCATAAAATGGAAGTAGATACGCACTATATGGCTATGTGATTAGACAAGAACAATGGAACTAAGCACATTGTCATTAATCCAGTATTCCATCAGAAACATTGTCTTAAACCACATTCCCACATAAAGCCTTCTGTGTTCCACTTTGGTTATCTAAAATTTAGGAAAAATCTAGAAAAATAGGACCTGTTCATAGTAGTAAATTATCAATATAAATATACTATGTTCTACTAGTTATTGTGGAGAACATATACACAGAAATAGCAGCTACTACAAGACACCATCACCAGTCACAGATTAACAGTTATGTCTCATGAAACAGGCTGAAAAGTGGTATGGACTAAAAGGCACACATTGTGAATAATGCGCATACTGAGAATTAAATTGTACACTAAAAAGTCTAAGACACCAACAAATTTTAAAGGGTATGAAGCTGTTACAGAAAATAAAAGACATAGATCTCCCTAAAATTGTTTAGAGAACATGAATGGAGGAAAAGTTAGAGACAGATTACGAAAAGAATGCCAGAGCTTACATTTCCCTGTGAACAAGGCGAAGTAAAGCTAAAGCCTTCCTGCTTCGTGTTAGGTTCTCTAACACCTCCATTGCAATAAGCGAATTCGTGATCCTTATGTATTCACAGTGTCCACTTCTCCTGTAATCTTTGCTGCCTCTTATATCTACATTCCTTTGGTGGTGTTCCATGCTTCCAAATGAGCCACTCAGTCCGCCCATAGATGCAATTTGTAATCCCCAATCGTCCATAGTGCTATCTATCAAACTAACTATAGTGCTGAAGAAGAAAATCACTAATGTCTGTCCAAGCTCCCCAACATTGATCCCATTAATTCGGGAGAGCTGAAGATTGGCATCAATAGCTCTTACAATCCTGCACACTTTTATAGGTATTCTGTTAGCATTTCCCACGCAACAAAAACCACTATTATTGGCACTACTTCAACAAGTCAAAAACAAGTGAGCTGATAACAAGCAGCAAAACAAGCCGGAAGACGATGATTTTGATTTTCGTGGAACCCTCCCAATTAATGTATTCAGCAATGACTGGAAAGCAATATTGTTATATAAAACAACTCGTACTACAAGGTTGAGGAAAATGAATGGAACCAATCCAGGTCAACCTTTGCTTCAATGTAGAAAGCTATGTCTTTTCTTATGCATCCAATCATTATCTAGTTCCACATTCTCCTTCCAGTCTTTAATATTGGAAGCAGAAAAACTAGGGAGACTATGCTGAGGAAAAGAGTCGGCTGTTCTGTGAAGGAAACTTGCATAAAGCTCCTAGGAAATCTAGATATTGAACCAAAAGCCTACATGTGAAGCTATACATAAATACTGAGAGTACTGCTTGAAGTAATGTCTTCAAGCATCTCATGAACATTGAATCATTATCATATACAATCCAGAAAGTCCCCTCAGTTACATATCCATGCAATGAAGAAACTCAAAGCATATTTAGGGTGCATTTGGTTGGACCTTTGGGTAAAGCCTTTGGGAAAATGCAAATGACTTTAAGTTAAAGGAGTTTCTAGAATGCAAATTGTGTTTAGTAAATTGTAATGTAAAAGTCCATTGTGAAGTATTTTTAGGCAAAATAGTGTTTGGAAAAATTTACATTTACAAATAACTTTTATTATAAAAAAAAATAATTGGCCATCGAAGGGTAGGTAGTGACCACAAGTCCTTCTCTCTCGTCTGATGTTCCTTCTAGGCCGTTGACCCGCCACCACAAATCCCCTGGCCTCCTCCATGCCGAGCACCTTCCCACCACCCTCACCCACTATCCCAACGCCGCCACCCTCGACCTCTCCCCCTGCCTCTGCGTCACCGATGCCTCTCTCGCCATTGTCGCCGTCACCCATAGGAGTGTCCTCCGTTCCCTCGACCTCTCCAAGTCTCGATTCTTCACCGCCACCAAGCTGCAGGCAACCCAGATCTGGGTCGTCAGAGGTCACACGACCTCGCTGCAACCTAGATTTGGTCGCCGGAGGTTGCGCGGCCTCGCAACCTAGATCTAGGTCCGACCCGAGACATGATTGGCCATCGACAGTCGCCATGACAACGCCGGCCTCATGACTCTGCAACTCGTCGCCCCTAGCTCCGTGCAACTTCGCCGGCCAACCTCAATGGAGAAGAAGGTGAATAGTCATGGGAGACAAAACCGGAAAAATGAAATGTTAGTGAGGACATTTGTGAAAAAAAAAAAATTTTGTCTTATTCTCCCTTCAGCATTTCGAGAAGGCTGAATGCCCAAAGTAACCCCATGGCAGCCTTGGGCTTTCAGCCTTCCAAGGCTCACTTTTCCCCAAGCATTTTTACAAAAAAGGTTCCTAGACACCATTTTTTAGCTCAAATGGCTTTGGATGCCCAAAGTGGCTTGGCAAAGCCACTCCCAAACGCACCCTTATATTCAGCATGACAAAGTAAACACTTCAAGGGCATGCTTCCATCTTAATCATCAACCAAAGTGTGCCAAAGCCATTTCGATGTCTCCAACTTGGAGTGCTGCAAAGGGGACATTGAGAAACCATACCACCCATCATCTAAACACAAGTGAACACTTCAAAAAAGGGACAAGTATACCAAAAGCTCTAAATCTTATAAAAGTGCATAATTGAGTGCTAAAACTTTCAATTGCTGCAATCAAGACATAAACATTTTCCAAAAAGGAAAAAGTTGACAAGTCAAGGGGCCATCAAATTTTCTGATATATCCAGCGTGAAGATCTTGAAATTGCCATATAAACAGTTTTTTTCCACTAATAGAGACATTTTCCAGCACAACAACAACGCACTTTTTCAACTTCATGAAGTAGTTGCGTAAACTAAACAACTTAGAACTCGATCGCATTGAGCATGTGAGACGGGACTTCCCATGAACTTTTTGCCTAATAATAATAACAGTTAGAACTACTTCTGTCACGGATTCAGCAAGTGCCACATCATGAATGAAGGTAATAAATCTAGTATTCCACTAGTAAAATTGAAATCAAGAAACTAAAACTTACTTGTCTCTAGAAGCCTTTGAGGGAAAATCTTCAGGGGAAAATGTATATCTAGCTAAGAGATCGAGATAGAGTCTGTATGCTTCTGGTTGACCCTGCCGACATGAGAGGACCCTGTTGCAAAATGTGAGGTTGGGGACAAGAAACTTTTGTGGAAAAAATGCAAGATAGAGCAACTCTCTTATACATAGGTCACAAATCCAACTTAACAATCCATCGAATTAGTGTCTGAGCAAAGCCATAGAGCAAAAGGCCTAAAAGCCGAGGTAATCAGACAACTGCACCTACTTCTTAAACCTCCCCTGAACTAGCCATCAAACCTGTCGAAAAAATTAAATCGCAAAGCCGGAGCCGAAATTTGGGAATCAGTCATTTACAAGTACACGCAAAAAAGAAGTCTCGGTGATCATTCTTTCCAATCTTCATTGAACTGTATTAACATGACATCTTCCTAAAATCACCAAATCTATTGCCGATTCATTTGTCATGACATTGATCCATCACAAACAGAGTATTGCTTCCCCTTGCATGGGTCAGTTCTTCATTCACCGTGTCAGATTCATAGTTCCACGCCATTATAATTCAAAAGAAAAACACCACAACGTTCGCCATTTTCCACTCCTGATCTCAGGCATTGGAACAATCTCTCCTGCATTCCTGGATCGCCATTCTCTCAGTTTGTTTTAACTCAAAGCTCAGCGACACGAAACCAGAAAAACCGATCGCAGGCACAAAGAAAACACCGCCCCAGCGAGAGAGAGAGAGAGAGCAGGCGTACCTGGGAGTGAGGAGACAGAGGACGTGGAGGGAGGAGATGAGGCGGGAGGCCATGGCGTGGTCCAGGAACTTCCAGAGGGACGGCTCGCCGAAGTTGGAGGAGAGGTGAGAGACGAGGACCTGCCCCAGCTCGGCGCTCGGCAGCTCCAGCCCCCGGGAGACGACGCATTTGGCGACCTCCACCGACCACACGGCCGGAGCCTCCCCCCTCGCTCGGCACTGCTCCATCGCCTCCGACACTAGCCTCTCGAACTCCGCCACCTCCGCACCGCCACAACCATCGCCGCCGCCCTCACTTCCCATCGCTCCGTCGCTCTCACTTTTCGGAGAATGAAGCGTCGGAAGAGAGCCAACGGAGAAGACGGAGGGAGAAGAGGTTGGTGAGTCGGTGCATGGGCAAGAGCGATGCTATTCTGGAGGTCGTTTTGTACCGTATACGACAGTTGCGGGAAAACAGAGTAATATTGTAGAAAATCTGTTGCATGTCGATTTTACGGTCACAAATTATAATCTCTTGTTGTATCACTACTAATAAAAGACAGAAACAAATATTAAACATATGTATAAAATTAAAAAAAAAAAAAGACGGTTGAAATTGTTGTGAGATGAACATAATTCGATTTAGATTTTAAAACTTGCTAAAGTCTTATGAGATAATAAAATTATTATGTTTGACCAATCATTCTATTGATCGATTAAAGTTATAATGTTTATCATTTACAGCAACTAAGGATACATTAGAGAATTCTTTTGGACAATTTTTAAGGTTGAAAGTTGTTTCGGATTTTCTTAAACGTATAGCTTGAGTTGATTAATGAATTAAAACTATAAAATCTATTTGGTTAATGAACTTATCCAATAAAATTTGTGTTCATTTGGCTTAAAAAATTTCTAAAAGGAGCTTCTTCTTCTTCTTTTTTCTTAACTTTTCTATTGAAATAAGAATATTAGCGAAATATAATCGAAGACTAAACAATTTATGAATCTATATATTTCATATAAATACATTTTAGAAAATTTCAAGCATTTTTATAATAAAATATAAAGTATGTGCGCTGTAAAATTATGAAAAAGCAAAAATTAAAAATCATAAGAAACGCTCCACACTTTTTAATCGATGGACTCCAATGGAGGTTCTACCTACTGTTCTATAAAAATAGAAATGGTAGGGCATGTGGCAACGATGTGGTGTTGAGAAGGCTGTTTCGAGGGCTTTACATTAGTTTCGTTAAAGAATTAAGTTTATAACTTGTAAAATGTTTCAAAATTTGTTGACATGAACGAAAAATTAATGGTAGGGCTATTTCCACCCCTATTTTTAGCTAAAGCACCCCTTTTTTCTAGTTAACTGACTAAAATACCCTCCTCTATCTATTCAATTTATTGTTTTTTAAATCAGGCTAGTCCACAAATCATATTTATTTCTATTGTCTATCCCATCAGTTTGATAATATAAATGCTCCCTTACACCCTTATGCATCTTTTTATCACTTTGCCTAGAGAACATTGTCAATTTTAATTTATGGTCTTATTTTTTCAATCATAAGATATTTATATTTATGACAGCACATGAACACATAACTAATTATCTTTCTTTTTTATCAAATAGTATGAGTAGAACTACGTTTCGAAGTCGAAAATTAAAAATTCAATTTAACTATCTAGCCAATCTCGATAAAAAAATGGATATAAATTTACCAAACTATGAAAAAAGGTTAAATTGTCAGTAGCATGATCAAATGTTAAACATATTTATTTTTAGATCATATATAATATTAGCAAAAGATAACACATAAAGGAAGGAAAGAAAAAACGTCTTGCTTTTCTACTTCTACTATAAAGAAAGTAACTAACATTGATTGTAAATTCAATCTCATATCAAGTAGATCAAAACTTAAAAATGTGTTTAAAACTTTCCTCCAAAAAAATCAAATATGAATTTGAAGGTGTAAATAAATTTTCTACCTCATATTTAAAATATTCACAAAACAACGATGTTTATTTTTAAAAACCTACAAACCCATTCCCGAAAAACACCCACAATGTCAAAATCCATTAGATAATTAGATTGAATTTTAGTTCTCAATTTTTAAAATAAAGTTCCTCTTATACTATTTGATAAAAATAGGCAATAAATTATATATTCGTAAGCCGTTATACCTAGAAATTTCTAACCTTCTATGTAACTTTTGTGATTAAAAATATGAGATCATAAATTAAATTTAAGAACCTTCTCTAGGCAAAGTGATGATTGGATGCATTTTACATTTATATTGTAAAAATAATAATATCAGAAATATGATAGAAATAAAGGCAATTTTGTGGGTTAACTTGATAAAAATAAAAAATAAAGGAACAATAAATTAAGAGAGAGAGGAGAGTTTTTTGGTAAGTTAACAGGAAAAAGGGGGGAGAAATACATCAAAAGTGCCTTAAGTTATGTACAACACTCATTTTAGTGCCACAACTTTTCGCTGACTCACATACGGAAAAAAAAAATCACTTAAGTGCCTTCGGCAATAAATTCGATTAGAAAAATTATGTGACTTTTGTAATTAAAAATTTTATCTAAGATAGCATTTTTTGACACTGAAGTGATCACTTTTTATTAAGATTGGCATTGAAATGATCATTTTTTAACAACAATTGGCACTAAAGTGATCTTTTTTTTTACAATAGCCAACACTGAAGTAATCACTTCTTAACTTATTCTACGACGTCTTTTAAGGGTTTTTTTGACACTGAAGTGATTATTTTTTCATTTAGGCTGACACTAAAGTGATCATTTTTTTTATAACGACTTACACTAAAAAATGATCTTTTTTTTTTTTTTTACAATAGCTGACAATGAAGTGATCACTTCTTAACTTATTCTACGACGTCTTTTAAGGGTTTTTGAGACACTAAAGTGATTATTTTTTCATTTAGGTTGACACTAAAGTGATCATTCTTTTATGACGACTAACACTAAAATGATCACTTTTTAACTTACTACATGACATCATTTGGAGATTATATGATAACTAGACACATCGGCAAGTCACGCATGATTGAAAAATTAATAAAATATTGTTACATCAAATTTTCAGTGATTCATATCAGAGTTGGCACAATTTTTTTTTTTTTTTTTTAAGTAGCACTTAAGTGAGCCGGTAAAAAGTTAGAGCATTAAAGTGAACGTCGTACACAAGTTAAGACATTTCTAATGTACTTCTCCCCCCCCAAAAAAAAAAAAAAAAAAGGGGGATTGTCTTAGCCAAATTTAATTCTAAAGCTTTGCGCGAAGTTTCAATGTAATCTTTCTAATCAATTTTCGCAGAGAATCACTAATTTGGCATTGTGCAATGTAAACCGGTCTACGATGACTAAACTGCCATATCAGCAATCTTACGAAAATTGATTGAAAAGACTACTTTTTACGCAAAAATTTAGGATTAAAATGATAAAATTGAAAATTTTAGAATTAATTAGGTAATCCAATAAATAAATTTAGATTTGGGTTAATAAAACAAAAACCCCAATTGCATATTCATGACACATCTGTCCTCCATTAGCTTCCTTTTAATTTTACCATTAAATTATTAAGTTTAATGACACGTGACTATTAATCAATTGTCATGATCAATAGAAATCTATATTAATTTAGGGTACATTTGTTACAAGTGTACCTATTTAGGGTTTTTTTTATCCCAAAAAGTAACTTTGGATAATTTATCACGGGTATACCTGTTTAAGGTTTTTGTCACCTAAAAATTAATTGAGGGTAAATCTATCATTTTAGTTTGGATTTTGGGATATTAATATTTTGATTTTCACAAATGGCACAATAAATGTGCATTTCTTGGCTAGTGATGCATTGCTTTTCCCCCACAACTCAACCAGTTCTTTGATGAGTGACCGACACATGGCCGGATTTTTGGGAAAAATACAAAAATAATCCTAAACCTTTTGTATCGATACCAATTCAGTCCTAAACTTTTTAATTTGACCAATTTAATCCTAAGCATTTTCATATTACTACCAATTCAATCCATCCGACTAATTTAAGCCAGAAATTGTTGACGTGGCCACTGGCGGTCTTATGTGGCGCCGTGTGGACAAATTTAATAACTTTTTTATATTTTTTTCAGGTTTTTTAAATTATTTTTTTCGTTTTTTTTCCTTTTTTCTCTTTTTTTTTTTTTCTATTTGTTCCTTACCCTTGGCCGGCGAGGTCGTCGACCGGCCGACCATCACCGACCACAAGCTGGTTGGAGCGAGGGGCCCCGTGCCCTCGCTAGCCACAAGCGAGGGCGACAGCCCCCGCCCAAATCTAGGCGAGGCCAAAACCCTCGCCCGTTGGTTGACGAGGGCGCGGCAGCCCTCGCTCATGGCGAGCGAGGGTGCAGCAACTCTTGCCCGGATCCAGGCGAGTTGCATCGCCGCATCCGGAGCTCGTCGCCTTCGATCACAACATGGTCACCCGAGCCTTCGCGGCCCCGGAGGTTGAAGGAGGTGGTTGGCGTCTCGAGCTCGAGTAGCTTCGGAGGGATAACGGCATGGGGAAGTTCGCGATCTCGCACCAAATTAAGTGTGGCAATAGCGTCGCGAGCCCAAGCGAGGCCGTCGTGGCCCTCGCCTGGATCTGGACAAGGACCACCGCACCCTCGCCCGCCACGAGCGAGGGCTGCTGCACCCTCACCAACCAACGGGCGAGGGTTTTGGCCCTCGCCTAGATCCGGCGTAGGGGCCATCACCTCGCTTGTGGCCGGCGAGGGCGCGACGGCCTTTGCTAGTGGCCGGCAATGGCACGGGCCCCTCGCCCCAACCGGCTTGTGGCCGGCGATGGTCGACGGCCAAGGGTAAGGAAAAAATTAAAAAAAAAAAAGAGAAAAAAGAAAAGCTAATAATTTAAAAAATCTGAAAAAAATTATAAAAAATTATAAAATGTGTTCACATGGCGCCACATAAGACCGTTAGTGGCCACGTCAGCAATTTCCGGCTTAAATTAGCCGGATGGACTGAATTAGTACCAATGTGTAAAGGTTTAAGACTAAATTGGTCCAATTAAAAATTTTATAACTGAATTGGTACCGATACAAAAAGTTTAGGACTATTTTGGTACTTTTCCCCCGGATTTTTGTACTCCACTTTGTTGATATGCCGCTACTACATCATCACTTTGCTATAAAGTTATGTCGGGATTCTATCAAGCTGTCTCGATTACAAGACACTCAGTATATTTTACTAGGGTGATTAACATCTAATTCAATGATTCGATTGTCAATTTTGCTTAAATTTGGCGTCAATATGTGGAAATTACCGATTATATGAGATTTATTCCACCATGGACAAAATTGGTGCATTTTCATTGAATGACACGCATTCAGAAAACTGCAGTAATTTCTTAACTATGTCGGATGTGGGTGATAAAAAATAGTCTTTACATTTTGGTGGCGGATGAACAGGGAAAGCAAATTTTTGCTGCGGTTCCCTCTTCTCTTCCATTTGCTTCCGTATGATATCATCTGCGAATTCTTGGACGGTGGCGATCAAATCCTTCATGTTTACCGGGAAGGCATACATGAAGCTTTCGGAGATGAGCATCGTGGCATCCCTCAAAGGTGCACATGAACTCATTGTCAACCTTCCAACATGAAAAGCGGAGGTGGGGGTTCGAATCCCATCTTCTCGGGGTTGGGGCGAAGACGAATTAATTTCAAGTATGAGTTTATTTCTTACGCCTCAAAGAAAGCAGGGCAAAAGTTTGGAAGTAAGAGTTAGAAGAGAAGTAGAGTAAAACCGACAAAAAAAAAATGAAAAAACTTCCATAACATCTTCCAAATCCGCGACTTGACCCAACTTGTCAGCGGCTGCAGCCAAAGCCAGGATGAGCCAGGTATCGATCTCGATGGTGACATTCCACATGACAAACTACCGCTGTGACCTCATGTTGAACCCGTAGCTCGCCATCTTTCGCTAGAGGCCTCCAAGGCTTGCCGTCGGAGTTGAAGATGCCACGGCCAAGAGAGTCACGGGGGAGAGTGGTGAATTGGTCGCCCTTTCAGTAGTTGGCAAAGTTGGCACGGAGCATGTGTCGATGGCGGCGGGTTCACAGTGAGGAAGCCTCAAGCAACACCCGGGAGGTGGAGGATGGCGGTGTTGGCGGGGGCAAAGCAGAGGCCATGACTTAACTGTCCAATCGAGGAAGCAGCGGCGGTTCTTGAGGAAGCCTTGATAAGGCTTCGACTGTAGGGTGGTGGGTGACGCTAGGGAGAAGGAGGAGGAGCTGGAGATGGCGAGGAAGAGGATGGGCTTGAGAGAGAGAAAGAGAGGGGGGGGGGGTGATTTTTTTTAAGAAAGGGATAACGACACAAATGGCTTTGAACTTTGGCCATGTGTGTAATGCGGTCCTTAAATTTTAACCTTATATGTAATATAGTCCCTGGACTTTTAATTTATTTAATATGATCCGCGGATTTTTAATGTTCTTCTTCTTTTGATTCAAGATTAAGGATAACATCAAACATTTTTATTTTGTTCAAGGATTAAGTTGAATATGTACTAAAAGTTCACAAAACCATATTAAACAAATGAAAAATTTAGGGATTATAGAATCAAAATTCAGAAATCATTTGTATCGTTCTTTTTAAGAAACTAGTATCGTAGCTTCATTTCTTGTCCTAAACTATGCTGGAGTTTTTTTTTTTTTTTTTTTGGTAAGAGCTATGCTGGAGTTTATCTACTTGTATAGAAAGATTTTTCATCGAGAGATATGCTGGTCTTTTGTTCTCTTGGAAGCCATTGATGCTGAACAAAAACTACACATTGAGCCAATAAAGTTAGATTTGGAGTAATGACTTCACAGTATAAGCTTCACTCAACTCCCAATGAAATATTTAAAACTCCACTCGATTCACAAAAAATAAAAAATAAAAAATAAATATATTTCTAAACAATTATTTGTATCCCTCATGAAAACAAAAATATTTTCACCATTCGCAAAAAAATTTAAATATAAATTGTCATTTATAGATAACACACTTTTCAATAACTAATTATTTCAAGCGATATTAGTAATTTTTTTCTTAAAAATATTTTTCGAATCATTCATTTTTTACGAAATAAGTGGAGCCTTAACTTGAGATATAATCACTTAGTTCATATATAAGCGAATATGAGCCTAGCCGCAGTAAAGATATTGGGCTCGGAAGGACACGGATTGGATGCACAGCAAATGCAAAGGCACGTTCACAACTCTTGAATCAACCTTTCAATAAAAAGTAGGGAGCGCCTCAGTCCATTACACTGAAAAACTCGGCCAAAGGCCCCATGGTCGCAAAGCCACCTCGTTCAAGAAGAGAGAGGGCCAGCTCGCACTCGTGCCATCCCCACAACCCGCGGGCCAATCTCGCCAGCGTCTCGTGCTTCACTTCTCGAACCCACGCCGGCGCAAAGCTCACGACGAGACCCACCAAACAAGAGACGTAGGCCTTCCACATGACGGGACCGCACCCGATGGACATGTTACCCCCCAACACCCCCGCCACAAAGTCCATGTGCGTCCCAATGATCTGAGGTCTCCGGGAATACGCCCACGGGGCCGCCCTCTCCCTAATGCCGCATGCGAATGTGCCTGTCAAGTACACTAAATATGCCAATGCAAATCCCTCAAACATGCGGGATACAAAACCTCCTTCTCCGTGCGTCTCTTCCCGAGTTGTGAGGAGCCAGGTCGGAATGGTCTCCCGCAACAATTCCTGGGCAGAATACAACCCGCCCGCCGAGCATAACAAGCTGGCACCTAACAAACCCACTTCCTTTATCCGGGCAGACGCAAGGGACAAGGATGCCTGACCAGATTTCAAACGGGCAGAACTTGTCTCGGGGCATCGGGTGGCTAATTTGGAACCATATTCAAGCACTAGCTTTATGATAGTGTCACTCAGGTATTCTTTGTCTTGGATGAACCTACTAGAGCGTAGAAAAAGAAATCCCGGAGCTATGACAGGAGGCACACCAAGGGCTGAAATCTTGTTGCCCAGCAGCCCATTCAAGCAAGGTTGATTAGTCAATAGACGGTTTAAATCGTTGAGCGGTCCTAGAAACGATGTGAAGCAACTTCGAACAAGCTGGGCGAGGGCTTCTTTGTTCTGTCGGAAAACAGAACGAGAACATGACACAACAATGAAGTTATGCCACCGTCTAACTTTTTGCGCCCACAGAGAACCGACTATGGGCATGCTGGGCCAAGGGCAGTATGATGCGCAATCCTCCATAGCGGGTCCAGCAACAGCAAGGATGTACTCGAGGCTCTTGTCAAGTTTAAAAGTGATGGTTAAACTAACCAGAGCTGCCATCGGAAGTGGAAGCATCGGCTCGACACCTACACAGCAAGCAGTCAAGGAGTCACAAAAAGGCGTGTACTGACCAACCATATGATGCAAAATACTCACTAAGAGATAGTGGGAAGTTTTGAGTACACACGCATAAGATGCACTCATACTTGCTTTCATATGTTTATATGAAGACCAACAAAACCACCGAAAGGCCACAAAAAAGCAATAGAAAAGTTTCAAATTCGAAATAAACAGGATGTTGAGGAGCCCCCCCACAAGAAAATACATGTCCAGTGTATCCCCAAAACACAAGCATGGACAGCTATTTACCTTAAAACTCAATAGGAAGCGCATAGCTGCCCAACATGCAAGTCGAAACACCCCTCTCTCAAGTCGCAAATCAGAAAGTGAAAACATAATTTTATCTAACTAATCGATGTAGAAAGTAGGGATTAATTGCTGTAATCAAGTATATTCATCATGAAAAAAGAAAAAAAGTTTCCAGAACTAAGAGTAGTTCCTCCCCTCCGCTTATTAAATGGATTACGAATGCATATTACAGCATGAACAGCAAAGCATCTTGTACAATTTTGACAAATGGTAAAACACGGTTGTCTACCAGGGGGATAACTTGGTGTATTGACACCTGCAGCTGCAAGGATTTCTTTTATCTCGGATTCAACTGATCGAATAGCTTGCGTTGGACTAGGCCAGTCAATTCCATTCATTGGAACTGGCCCCCAAATACCACGGGTGACTTCTGCAGAGAAATAGCTAATAATAGTGGCTAGCGATGCAGGTAGAAAGTCAATAAGGTCCCTCAGACCTGCAAGCGAGAAATCCTTGCTTCAGAACTGATTTAATCTATACCCATATTTTCTACACAAGTCATGATGTTAAAGCTAACCTGTGGTCAGGTCCCGGGACGAAAGCCTCCCATAGGCGCAGGCACTTAAAATTGCTTCCAGGACATAAGGAATAGCTTCCAACACTTCCCATGCACAAAGCACAGGTCTCTGATGAGGTTCCTCTACAGCAGATGTTGGGGACCCACCCAAGCCGCTGTTTGGTGGTGTCGTTGAAGAATTACCAGATGAGGAGGTACTTCTAGTCATTTTCGAGTAAATCATGCTAAGAATTTTGTTTGCAACCTGATGGACAGGACTGCCACTACAGAGGCCGGAGAGTGGAGAAGCTATACAAATTTTGTTTTGACAATACCAAGCTCGTAATCTCGGATAGTTATCAATGTATTCGGGTTCATCTGACATAGAAAATGTCTGATTCATACTGGAGTTCACTTCATTCTGAGGAGAAGAATCATGCGATGCTAATGATTTGCGGCTGTTGTGCAAAAGCATGAGAAACTCCAAAGTTAGGTCAGCTCCAATAGCTCCTATTTCAACCGGTGGCTTATAGAATTTCCATAGACGGAGAAGAAAGAGAAATGCAGCAGAGAAAACCATGTAGACTGAGGGCTCCCCGCTGGTTCGAGATTCACTGCTTGACAAGGGATTTAGTGAACCATATAGCTCACAAAGGGGCATCAAAGCTGCAGCAACTTCAGGAACCTGAATCAATGCAATCAACTTAAAGCATCTAGATTTCTAGTTGAAACAGGTGGTTTTAATAAGTAAAATAAATCCAATGTATGAGTGAATAGATAATTAGCAGCAGTGGCAACAGATTAAATGGATGACTGACTATGGAACAAATACAAACATAGTATTCCTAACCGAAATGTCCAAAAACTGGACTCCCACAAGATACATAAAGGAAATCCCAAAACATGGGTACACCTTCGGCACAAAAGGAAAGCAATCATAAACTGTAGGATCAGAATTCAATCTTTAAAAAAAAAAAAAAAAAAAATGATTGCTGAGCTAAGGGTGTATTTACACCAGGAAAATTTAAAGCTGTTAGAATCTAGCTCAAATATTTTCTTTGATGGAATATGTGAAAACTAGTAAAAATAGTAAAAAAGAACTTCCTCAACTGGATATTCAACATTGATCATAAAATAAACATGATGAAGATTTTCTCTGATATAGAAGATGCCATTCCAAATCAAAAATAAAGCCTATACATTGTCAGACATTTGTTCTGATATGGATGACATCATATCAAAAGATGTTGAAAAATAAATTAACCAAGTTAACGAGACACCAGAATAGTATACATTATCAAACCAATTGCTATGTCACGTTCACTAGATGCCATTAAAAGTCAATTACAAAAATTAGACAAGACAAAGAGTAGTGCTGATATAGGTGGCATCAACGTTGCAAAAAATTGACAAACCATAAAGTAACAAAGCTAATATAACACAGAGAATTATTTGCATCGTGGTGCCAATTGATCTGTCATTCGCAATATATGTAGGAGTATATATATCGCAGTAAGGTGCCAAAATTACACTTGAATCAGAACTATAACTTACCACCCCATGCAATTGCATTATGGTGCCAATTGCTCCGTCATTTGCAATATATGTAGGAGTATATATATCGCAGTAAGGTGCCAAAGTTACACTTGAATCAAAACTATAACTTACCACCCCATGCAAAGAAAGTATATGAACAGTATCAATTGAGGAAGCTCCAAATAGAAGAGCACTTAGCATGGGCATGTAATCCACGAAATGAGACTGTGGTCCGTTATGACCTGAAGGCACGGGAGGAGAGAGAAGCTTGACCACAAATTTCACCACGTGTTCCTGCCAAAGAGAAAATGAAACTTCATATGCTGATAAAAGTAGCTTTTCATGGATATATGTGTCCAGTACATTCAACTCTGTAACTTAAAAAAGACAGCATGAGGTTCAACACGGAGCTAAATTTCTTGTATGGCTTTTGTTGACATCAGATGTTCGTACTCCATAAAGCTCAGGAGAAATGATTAAAGACCAAAAAAAAAAAAAAAACTGAAAAATCAATATTGTCAGTGTTGGCAATTCCACAAACATCTCCCTACCACAAAACAGATGCTTAATTCGGTCAGAAGGATATAAACAAAACAAGTAATGCAACAATTTATGGAAGCCACCACTGAAGAAATACAGAAACCTCGACATAATTTAGTAAGGTGAGACCTGAATGTTCCATCCACGACTGAGAGATGCACCGCACATAATCCTTGCAGCTGCTGATTTCTCCTCGTTTGACCCATTCAACGCAACATTATATAATTTTTCTGTCTCTGCTAAACTTGAACAAACAAGGCAAAAGAGAATTAACCATAGCACCTGAGCTGATCAATTCCACTATTTATTTTCTTCCTTATATAAAAGTCAGGTAAAGTAAATTGCAACATCTTTTCTGATACCTGGTAGCTGGAGTTGCAACTAGTGAACTTACAAGAGAGGCAGTTAGTGCACCACCTTCCATAAACACCGACCAAGGAGACATTTCTTTCATTGATGAATCAGGGATTGACAATACAGAAGTGGGCACATAACCGGGCCAGAAATACGCAGATGTGTCCATTAGTCTTCTTGCAATGCAAGCTTCCACTATTAAGTGCCTCATATTACCACCTGAAAAGCACTAGCAGTAAGCACCAAAATCACTGGTTGCTATTCTACTATTAGATAGTGAATGTACAGCATTACCACATTTCACCAAAACATCATGATCCCCTACACCAATGCTATCATTCCCCCTCATTTGTTTAGAAGAAGCATTTGCTGCTTTTGCAGCTGCACTGTTGGCTGCATCTTGCACTAGCTCTGGCGGGTGCAAGAGACCAGAAAATTGTCCCAGCAACTGAAGGGAGGATATGAGCCCATTTCTCATTAAACCGTGGACTTTCTCATCTATCCTGTGTCCATGCCCTGGATCCGAAAGAATAGATGCAGACAGATCACAAGAGGAGGTGGAACTCAAATCAACATTATCCATCAGAGCACCAGCGATTGCCAAGGGGACAATACACAAAAGGATGCAAAGACGTGCCTCCAGATGCGGAACAGGACCTTCAGGAGGATCACGTTCCTACAATTATGAACGAAATTTTGAATTATCAGCTGTAATGCACATTGTAAGGGATCGAATTAATGAGATCGACTTAACTCTTTGCACAAGCTGAAGAGCAGAAAGCCAGAGAGCTAAGAATGTGTCCTGCCAACTTGCCCGATTTAAGGCTTGGAGAGAAAATATTAATTCTGCAATTTCATATGAATAGTAGAATCCAATAAATTTTTCTAGTTTTAAAGGATGCTCCATTTTAGTTGAGAAACAATGAAATAATGAAGCATTAAAAATACAAGCTTAAGAAAAACTCTTTAAGGTCACCTGTAAGTATGGCACTTGCTGAGGTTACAGGAAGTAGTCTTCCATCCATTGCAGTCTCCATGTAAAGATCAAAAGGTGCCCAACATGCAGACAGTGCAGATCCAGAGTCAGAGTAGGGTATACTCTTGATCGATCTGATGTTAAGAAACATCCCAATGAAACTCCTCTTCAAATCAGATTCAAAAGCCAAAACTTTGTGGATATTGGAAGACAATCTTGCCAGAACCTCCTTTGCAGATATTAAATTTGGTGATGGTAATTTGCAGGTTTCAAGAAACTGCAGCCTCTGAAGGAGCCCATTGAATTTTTCAGGCCTATCAGAGAGAAAAAGAAAACAAAAAATTTGTCAACCAGACTGACACAATCAAATCCCAAGGTATAATAAGATTAGGAGCTTATGTTATAACAAGTGTAAAATCATATGAGATCATTAAACAGAGCCACGTCTACAACACCACCAGCATACTCACTTGGTCATCCATAATCATCAGAAATCGATGAACCATGGACATTATCTAGTAAAAAAAATAAGTTGTCTTCATCTGATGCATCAAAGAGTACAAAGACCAATCTGCCATCCATAAAATGAAAGTAGATACGCACTATGCAGCTATACACAATGTGATTAGACGAGAAACAAGGAGCCAAGCACATCATCATTAATCAGGTATTCCATCAGAAACATTGTCCCAAACCACATCCCTGCAGAAAGCCTTCTCATTGTGTTCCACTTTTGGTTATCTAAGATTAAGAAAAATCTAGAAAATAGGGCCTGTTCATAGAAGTGAAATGATCAACATAAATATACTACATTCTACTTAGTCATAGTGGAGAATATATACACAGAAATAGCAGCTACTAGAAGACACCATCACCAGTCACAGGTTAACAGTTATGTCTTAAGAAACAGGCTGAAAAGTGGTATGGACTAAAAGGCATGCATTGTGAATAATGTGCATACTGAGAATTAAATTGTACACTAAAAAAGTCTAAGACACCAACAGATTTTAAAGGATATAAAGCTGTTAGATATAATAAAAGGCATAGATCTCCCTAAAATCGTTTAGAGAACTTGAATGGAGGAAAAATTAGAGATAGATTGGGAAAAGAATGCCGGTGCTTACATATTCATGTGAATGAGGCGAAGTAAAGCTAAAGCCTTCCTGCTTCGTGTTAGGTTCTCTAACACCTCCATGGCAATAAGTGAATTCATGTCCCTTATGTATTCACGGTGTCCACTTCTCTTGTTATCTTCACTGCCTCTCATATCTACATTCCTTTGATGGTGCTCCATGCTTTCAAATGACCCACACAGTCCACCCATAGATGCAATCTGTAATCCCCAATCATCCATAGTGCTATCTATCAAACTAACTATAGTGTTGAAGAAGAAAATCACTAATGTATGACCAAGCTCCCTGACATTGATCCCATAAATTCGAGAGAACTGAAGATCGGCATCAATAGCTCTTACAATCCTGCATACTTTCATAGGTATTCTGTTAGCATTTTCCATGCACCAAATAAGCACTATAATTTGGCACTACTTTAAAAAGTCAAACACAAAGTGAGCTGATGACAAGCGGTAAAACAAGGCTAGAAGACAATGATTTTGCTCTGTGTGGGACCCTCCCAATCAATTTATTCAGAAATGGCTAGAAAGTAAAAATGGTTATATAAGGCACCTCATACTACAAGGTACAATCATTATCTAGTTCCACATTCTCCTTCCAGTCTTTAATATTAGAAGCAGAAAAACTAGGGAGACTATGCTGAGGAAAAGAGTAAGCTGTTTTGTGAAGGAATCTTGCTTAAAGCTCCAAGGAAATCTAAATATTGAACAAAAAGCCTACATGTGAAGCTATACATAAATACTGAGAGTACTGCATGAAGTAATGTCTTCAAGCATCTCATGAACATTGAATCACTTTCATGTACAATCCAGAGATTCTCTTCAGTTGCATATCCATGCGATGAAGAAACTCAAAGCATAATTATTATCAGCATGACCAAGAAAGCACTTCAAGTGCCGGCTTCCATCGTAATAATCAAGAAAGTGTGCCAAAGCCATTTCGATGTCTCCAACTTGGAGTGCTGCAAAAAGGGACTTAGAGAAACCATACGCCCTTTATCTAAACACTAGTGAACACTTTAAAAAGGGACAAGTTCACTGAAAGTTGTAAATCTTATAAAATGTGCACAATCGAGTGCTAAAACTTTCAATTGCTGCAATCAAGCCCTAAACACTTTCGAAAAAGGAAAAAGTGGACAACTCAAGGGGCCATCAAATTTTCTGATGTATCCGGCATAAAGACCTCGAAATTGCCAAATGAGCAATTTTCCAACCAATGTAGACATTTTCCAGCAGAAGAACAATGCACTTTTCCAAAGTTCATGAAGTAGTTGCATCAACTAAACAATTTCAACCTCAATCGCATTCGGCATGTGAGCTGAGGAATTCCCATGAACTTTTTGCCTAATAATAATAACAATTAGAACTCCTGTCATGGATTCAGCAAGTGCAAACATCATGAATGAAGGCAATAAATCTAGTATTCCACTTGGTAAAATTTGAACTCGAGGAACTAAAACTTACTTATCTCTGGAAGCCTTTGAGGGAAAATCTTCAGGGGAAAATGTATATCTAGCTAAGAGGTCAAGATAGAGTCTGTATGCCTCTGGTTGAGCCTGCCGACAGGAGAGGACCCTGTTGCAAATGTGAGGTTACGGACAAGAAGCTTCTGCGGAAAATGCAAGACGAGAGAGTCCAAACTCCCTTACACGCCAGCTAGAAATACAACTAAACAATCCACCGAACCACTGTCCAAGCAAAAGCCATAGAGCAAAAGGCCTAAAGGCAAAGATAATCAGACAACTGCACCGACTTCTTAAACCTCCCCTGAACTCGCCATCAAACCTCTCGAAGAAATTAAATCACAAAGCCAGGGCAGAAATTTGAAAATCAGTCAAATCTATTTCCAATTCGTTTGTCATGACATCGTTCCGTCGCAGACAGAGCACTGCTTCCCCTCGCACGCGTCATTTCTTCATTCGCCGTATCGGATTCGAAGTAAACCATAACGCTCGCCATTTCTCAACTCCTGATCTCAGGCATCGGAACTATCTCTCCCACACTCCTCGACCGCCATTCTCGCAGTTCGTTCCCGCTCAGCGCTCAGCTACACGAAACTAAAAAAAAGACCGCCGGCACACAGAAAGAACCGCCCGCAGTGAATTCCAGAAAGTAAGAGAGAGAGAGAGAGAGAGAGAGAGAGAGAGAGAGAGAGAGAGTAGGCGTGCCTGGGAGTGAGGAGACAGAGGGCGTGGAGGGGGCAGATGAGGCGGGAGGCCATGGCGTGGTCGAGGAACTTCCAGAGGGAGGGCTCGCCGAAGCCGGAGGAGAGGCGAGCGACGACGGCCTGCCCCAGCTCGGCGCTCGGCAGCTCCAGCCCCCGCGAGACGACGCACCTGGCCACCTCCGCCGACCACGCCGCCGGCGCCTCCCCCTCGCCTGGCACCGCTTCATCGCCTCCGACACCAGTCCCTCGACCTCCGCCGCCGCCGCAACGCAGTCGCCGTCGGTCCCCATCGCTCCGCCGGTCGCGGCGCTCGCCGGAGAGTGACGCGTCGGAGGGGGCAGGGAGTAGGAAGATGAGGAGGTAGGTGAGCGAGTCGGTGCATGGAAGCCGTTTTTGAATCGTAATCCGACGTTTTTGGAAAAAAGCAGGATAATATGGTAGGAAATCAGTGCTTCCTAGATTTAGGAGCATCGAACGGTCGACATCCGTTGAATATCGATCTTACGGTCGCAAATTAATAAAAGACAAACGCACATATTATATATTATATAGTATATATGTATGTATATATATATACTTTCCAAAAAAATAATGGGAACATTTACGAAAGTCTTGTGGGATAAAAAGAATTATTCCCTTTGATCCTTTGGAATTATCATTTTATCGATCGATTAAGGTCATCATATTATCATCCTACATGAGACAGATGATGATGTATTAGAGAATTCTTTTGGCCAAATTTTGGGGTCAAAAGTGGTTTCGGATTTTCTTAATTATATAGCTTGAGGTGATTAGTGAAGTAAAATTGTAAAACTTAAACTTATTTTGGTTGATGAATTTATCCGATATTAATTGTGTTTATTTTGGATTAAAAAAATTCTATAAGGAGCTTCTTCTTTTTTAAACTTTACTATCAAGATTAAGAATAATATCGAAGTAAAAAAAATATATTTATAAAGCTATATATTTTATATACACACATCTTTAAAAGTTTCATTCATTTTTGTTATAAAATAATAAAGTGTGCGTGTCGGAAAATTTTGAAAAAGTCATATATATATATATATATATATATAAAATTATAAAATTTGATTGATCAAAAGGCTATTTACGTTAAAGAATCGTGTCGAATTACA
>CM029468.1:11030434-11097110 GCA_017140325.1 Eucalyptus leucophloia subsp. euroa
CCCTCGCCCGCCCACGAGCGAGGGCTGCCGCACCCTCACCAACCAACGGGCGAGGGTTTTGGCCCTCGCCTAGATCTCGGGTAGGGGCCATCACCCTCGCTTGGGCCGGCGAGGGCGCGACGGCCTTGCTAGTGGCCGGCAATGGCACAGCCCCTCGCCCCAACCAGGCTTGTGGCCGGCGATGGTCGACGGCCAAGGGTAAGGAAAAAAATTAAAAAAAAAAAAAAGAGAAAAAAAGAAAAGCTAATAATTTAAAAAATCTGAAAAAAATTATAAAAAATTATAAAATGTGTTCACATGGCGCCACATAAGACCGTTAGTGGCCACGTCAGCAATTTCCGGCTTAAATTAGCCGGATGGACTGAATTAATACTCAATGTAAAAGGTTTAAAACTAAATTGGTCCAATTAAAATTTTATAACTGAATTGGGTGACGATACAAAAAAAGTTTAGGACTATTTTGGTACTTTTCCCCCGGATTTTTGTACTCCACTTTGTTGATATGCCGCTACTACATCATCACTTTGCTATAAAGTTATGTCGGGATTCTATCAAGCTGTCTCGATTACAAGACACTCAGTATATTTTACTAGGGTGATTAACATCTAATTCAATGATTCGATTGTCAATTTTGCTTAAATTTGGCGTCAATATGTGGAAATTACCGATTATATGAGATTTATTCCACCATGGACAAAATTGGTGCATTTTCATTGAATGACACGCATTCAGAAAACTGCAGTAATTTCTTAACTATGTCGGATGTGGGTGATAAAAAATAGTCTTTACATTTTGGTGGCGGATGAACAGGAAAGCAAATTTTTGCTGCGGTTCCCTCTTCTCTTCCATTTGCTTCCGTATGATATCATCTGCGAATTCTTGGACGGTGGCGATCAAATCCTTCATGTTTACCGGGAAGGCATACATGAAGCTTTCGGAGATGAGCATCGTGGCATCCCTCAAAGGTGCACATGAACTCATTGTCAACCTTCCAACATGAAAAGCGGAGGTGGGGGTTCGAATCCCATCTTCTCGGGGTTGGGGCGAAGACGAATTAATTTCAAGTATGAGTTTCAACTCTTACGCCGTACAAGAAAGCAGGGCAAAAGTTTGGAAGTAAGAGTTAGAAGAGAAGTAGAGTAAAACCGACAAAAAAAAAATGAAAAAACTTCCATAACATCTTCCAAATCCGCGACTTGACCCAACTTGTCAGCGGCTGCAGCCAAAGCCAGGATGAGCCAGGTATCGATCTCGATGGTGACATTCCACATGACAAACTACCGCTGTGACCTCATGTTGAACCCGTAGCTCGCCATCTTTCGCTAGAGGCCTCCAAGGCTTGCCGTCGGAGTTGAAGATGCCACGGCCAAGAGAGTCACGGGGAGAGTGGTGAATTGGTCGCCCTTTCAGTAGTTGGCAAAGTTGGCACGGAGCATGTGTCGATGGCGGCGGGTTCACAGTGAGGAAGCCTCAAGCAACACCCGGGAGGTGGAGGATGGCGGTGTTGGCGGGGGCAAAGCAGAGGCCATGACTTAACTGTCCAATCGAGGAAGCAGCGGCGGTTCTTGAGGAAGCCTTGATAAGGCTTCGACTGTAGGGTGGTGGGTGACGCTAGGGAGAAGGAGGAGGAGCTGGAGATGGCGAGGAAGAGGATGGGCTTGAGAGAGAGAAAGAGAGGGGGGGGTGATTTTTTTAAGAAAGGGATAACGACACAAATGGCTTTGAACTTTGGCCATGTGTGTAATGCGTCCTTAAATTTTAACCTTATATGTAATATAGTCCGGGACTTTTAATTTATTTAATATGATCCGCGGATTTTTAATGTTCTTCTTCTTTGATTCAAGATTAAGGATAACATCAAACATTTTTATTTTGTTCAAGGATTAAGTTGAATATGTACTAAAAGTTCACAAAACCATATTAAACAAATGAAAAATTTAGGGATTATAGAATCAAAATTCAGAAATCATTTGTATCGTTCTTTTTTAAGAAACTAGTATCGTAGCTTCATTTCTTGTCCTAAACTATGCTGGAGTTTTTTTTTTTTTTTTTGGTAAGAGCTATGCTGGAGTTTATCTACTTGTATAGAAAGATTTTTCATCGAGAGATATGCTGGTCTTTTGTTCTCTTGGAAGCCATTGATGCTGAACAAAAACTACACATTGAGCCAATAAAGTTAGATTTGGAGTAATGACTTCACAGTATAAGCTTCACTCAACTCCCAATGAAATATTTAAAACTCCACTCGATTCACAAAAAATAAAAAATAAAAAATAAATATATTTCTAAACAATTATTTGTATCCCTCATGAAAACAAAAATATTTTCACCATTCGCAAAAAAATTTAAATATAAATTGTCATTTATAGATAACACACTTTTCAATAACTAATTATTTCAAGCGATATTAGTAATTTTTTTCTTAAAAATATTTTTCGAATCATTCATTTTTTACGAAATAAGTGGAGCCTTAACTTGAGATATAATCACTTAGTTCATATATAAGCGAATATGAGCCTAGCCGCAGTAAAGATATTGGGCTCGGAAGGACACGGATTGGATGCACAGCAAATGCAAAGGCACGTTCACAACTCTTGAATCAACCTTTCAATAAAAAGTAGGGAGCGCCTCAGTCCATTACACTGAAAAACTCGGCCAAAGGCCCCATGGTCGCAAAGCCACCTCGTTCAAGAAGAGAGGGCCAGCTCGCACTCGTGCCATCCCCACAACCCGCGGGCCAATCTCGCCAGCGTCTCGTGCTTCACTTCTCGAACCCACGCCGGCGCAAAGCTCACGACGAGACCCACCAAACAAGAGACGTAGGCCTTCCACATGACGGGACCGCACCCGATGGACATGTTACCCCCCAACACCCCCGCCACAAAGTCCATGTGCGTCCCAATGATCTGAGGTCTCCGGGAATACGCCCACGGGGCCGCCCTCTCCCTAATGCCGCATGCGAATGTGCCTGTCAAGTACACTAAATATGCCAATGCAAATCCCTCAAACATGCGGGATACAAAACCTCCTTCTCCGTGCGTCTCTTCCCGAGTTGTGAGGAGCCAGGTCGGAATGGTCTCCCGCAACAATTCCTGGGCAGAATACAACCCGCCCGCCGAGCATAACAAGCTGGCACCTAACAAACCCACCTCCTTTATCCGGGCAGACGCAAGGGACAAGGATGCCTGACCAGATTTCAAACGGGCAGAACTTGTCTCGGGGCATCGGGTGGCTAATTTGGAACCATATTCAAGCACTAGCTTTATGATAGTGTCACTCAGGTATTCTTTGTCTTGGATGAACCTACTAGAGCGTAGAAAAAGAAATCCCGGAGCTATGACAGGAGGCACACCAAGGGCTGAAATCTTGTTGCCCAGCAGCCCATTCAAGCAAGGTTGATTAGTCAATAGACGGTTTAAATCGTTGAGCGGTCCTAGAAACGATGTGAAGCAACTTCGAACAAGCTGGGCGAGGGCTTCTTTGTTCTGTCGGAAAACAGAACGAGAACATGACACAACAATGAAGTTATGCCACCGTCTAACTTTTTGCGCCCACAGAGAACCGACTATGGGCATGCTGGGCCAAGGGCAGTATGATGCGCAATCCTCCATAGCGGGTCCAGCAACAGCAAGGATGTACTCGAGGCTCTTGTCAAGTTTAAAAGTGATGGTTAAACTAACCAGAGCTGCCATCGGAAGTGGAAGCATCGGCTCGACACCTACACAGCAAGCAGTCAAGGAGTCACAAAAAGGCGTGTACTGACCAACCATATGATGCAAAATACTCACTAAGAGATAGTGGGAAGTTTTGAGTACACACGCATAAGATGCACTCATACTTGCTTTCATATGTTTATATGAAGACCAACAAAACCACCGAAAGGCCACAAAAAGCAATAGAAAAGTTTCAAATTCGAAATAAACAGGATGTTGAGGAGCCCCCACAAGAAAATACATGTCCAGTGTATCCCCAAAACACAAGCATGGACAGCTATTTACCTTAAAACTCAATAGGAAGCGCATAGCTGCCCAACATGCAAGTCGAAACACCCCTCTCTCAAGTCGCAAATCAGAAAGTGAAAACATAATTTTATCTAACTAATCGATGTAGAAAGTAGGGATTAATTGCTGTAATCAAGTATATTCATCATGAAAAAGAAAAAAAGTTTCCAGAACTAAGAGTAGTTCCTCCCCTCCGCTTATTAAATGGATTACGAATGCATATTACAGCATGAACAGCAAAGCATCTTGTACAATTTTGACAAATGGTAAAACACGGTTGTCTACCAGGGGGATAACTTGGTGTATTGACACCTGCAGCTGCAAGGATTTCTTTTATCTCGGATTCAACTGATCGAATAGCTTGCGTTGGACTAGGCCAGTCAATTCCATTCATTGGAACTGGCCCCCAAATACCACGGGTGACTTCTGCAGAGAAATAGCTAATAATAGTGGCTAGCGATGCAGGTAGAAAGTCAATAAGGTCCCTCAGACCTGCAAGCGAGAAATCCTTGCTTCAGAACTGATTTAATCTATACCCATATTTTCTACACAAGTCATGATGTTAAAGCTAACCTGTGGTCAGGTCCCGGGACGAAAGCCTCCCATAGGCGCAGGCACTTAAAATTGCTTCCAGGACATAAGGAATAGCTTCCAACACTTCCCATGCACAAAGCACAGGTCTCTGATGAGGTTCCTCTACAGCAGATGTTGGGGACCCACCCAAGCCGCTGTTTGGTGGTGTCGTTGAAGAATTACCAGATGAGGAGGTACTTCTAGTCATTTTCGAGTAAATCATGCTAAGAATTTTGTTTGCAACCTGATGGACAGGACTGCCACTACAGAGGCCGGAGAGTGGAGAAGCTATACAAATTTTGTTTTGACAATACCAAGCTCGTAATCTCGGATAGTTATCAATGTATTCGGGTTCATCTGACATAGAAAATGTCTGATTCATACTGGAGTTCACTTCATTCTGAGGAGAAGAATCATGCGATGCTAATGATTTGCGGCTGTTGTGCAAAAGCATGAGAAACTCCAAAGTTAGGTCAGCTCCAATAGCTCCTATTTCAACCGGTGGCTTATAGAATTTCCATAGACGGAGAAGAAAGAGAAATGCAGCAGAGAAAACCATGTAGACTGAGGGCTCCCCGCTGGTTCGAGATTCACTGCTTGACAAGGGATTTAGTGAACCATATAGCTCACAAAGGGGCATCAAAGCTGCAGCAACTTCAGGAACCTGAATCAATGCAATCAACTTAAAGCATCTAGATTTCTAGTTGAAACAGGTGGTTTTAATAAGTAAAATAAATCCAATGTATGAGTGAATAGATAATTAGCAGCAGTGGCAACAGATTAAATGGATGACTGACTATGGAACAAATACAAACATAGTATTCCTAACCGAAATGTCCAAAAACTGGACTCCCACAAGATACATAAAGGAAATCCCAAAACATGGGTACACCTTCGGCACAAAAGGAAAGCAATCATAAACTGTAGGATCAGAATTCAATCTTAAAAAAAAAAAAAAAAAAAATGATTGCTGAGCTAAGGGTGTATTTACACCAGGAAAATTTAAAGCTGTTAGAATCTAGCTCAAATATTTTCTTTGATGGAATATGTGAAAACTAGTAAAAATAGTAAAAAAGAACTTCCTCAACTGGATATTCAACATTGATCATAAAATAAACATGATGAAGATTTTCTCTGATATAGAAGATGCCATTCCAAATCAAAAATAAAGCCTATACATTGTCAGACATTTGTTCTGATATGGATGACATCATATCAAAAGATGTTGAAAAATAAATTAACCAAGTTAACGAGACACCAGAATAGTATACATTATCAAACCAATTGCTATGTCACGTTCACTAGATGCCATTAAAAGTCAATTACAAAAATTAGACAAGACAAAGAGTAGTGCTGATATAGGTGGCATCAACGTTGCAAAAAATTGACAAACCATAAAGTAACAAAGCTAATATAACACAGAGAATTATTTGCATCGTGGTGCCAATTGATCTGTCATTCGCAATATATGTAGGAGTATATATATCGCAGTAAGGTGCCAAAATTACACTTGAATCAGAACTATAACTTACCACCCCATGCAATTGCATTATGGTGCCAATTGCTCCGTCATTTGCAATATATGTAGGAGTATATATATCGCAGTAAGGTGCCAAAGTTACACTTGAATCAAAACTATAACTTACCACCCCATGCAAAGAAAGTATATGAACAGTATCAATTGAGGAAGCTCCAAATAGAAGAGCACTTAGCATGGGCATGTAATCCACGAAATGAGACTGTGGTCCGTTATGACCTGAAGGCACGGGAGGAGAGAGAAGCTTGACCACAAATTTCACCACGTGTTCCTGCCAAAGAGAAAATGAAACTTCATATGCTGATAAAAGTAGCTTTTCATGGATATATGTGTCCAGTACATTCAACTCTGTAACTTAAAAAAGACAGCATGAGGTTCAACACGGAGCTAAATTTCTTGTATGGCTTTTGTTGACATCAGATGTTCGTACTCCATAAAGCTCAGGAGAAATGATTAAAGACCAAAAAAAAAAAAACTGAAAAATCAATATTGTCAGTGTTGGCAATTCCACAAACATCTCCCTACCACAAAACAGATGCTTAATTCGGTCAGAAGGATATAAACAAAACAAGTAATGCAACAATTTATGGAAGCCACCACTGAAGAAATACAGAAACCTCGACATAATTTAGTAAGGTGAGACCTGAATGTTCCATCCACGACTGAGAGATGCACCGCACATAATCCTTGCAGCTGCTGATTTCTCCTCGTTTGACCCATTCAACGCAACATTATATAATTTTTCTGTCTCTGCTAAACTTGAACAAACAAGGCAAAAGAGAATTAACCATAGCACCTGAGCTGATCAATTCCACTATTTATTTTCTTCCTTATATAAAAGTCAGGTAAAGTAAATTGCAACATCTTTTCTGATACCTGGTAGCTGGAGTTGCAACTAGTGAACTTACAAGAGAGGCAGTTAGTGCACCACCTTCCATAAACACCGACCAAGGAGACATTTCTTTCATTGATGAATCAGGGATTGACAATACAGAAGTGGGCACATAACCGGGCCAGAAATACGCAGATGTGTCCATTAGTCTTCTTGCAATGCAAGCTTCCACTATTAAGTGCCTCATATTACCACCTGAAAAGCACTAGCAGTAAGCACCAAAATCACTGGTTGCTATTCTACTATTAGATAGTGAATGTACAGCATTACCACATTTCACCAAAACATCATGATCCCCTACACCAATGCTATCATTCCCCCTCATTTGTTTAGAAGAAGCATTTGCTGCTTTTGCAGCTGCACTGTTGGCTGCATCTTGCACTAGCTCTGGCGGGTGCAAGAGACCAGAAAATTGTCCCAGCAACTGAAGGGAGGATATGAGCCCATTTCTCATTAAACCGTGGACTTTCTCATCTATCCTGTGTCCATGCCCTGGATCCGAAAGAATAGATGCAGACAGATCACAAGAGGAGGTGGAACTCAAATCAACATTATCCATCAGAGCACCAGCGATTGCCAAGGGGACAATACACAAAAGGATGCAAAGACGTGCCTCCAGATGCGGAACAGGACCTTCAGGAGGATCACGTTCCTACAATTATGAACGAAATTTTGAATTATCAGCTGTAATGCACATTGTAAGGGATCGAATTAATGAGATCGACTTAACTCTTTGCACAAGCTGAAGAGCAGAAAGCCAGAGAGCTAAGAATGTGTCCTGCCAACTTGCCCGATTTAAGGCTTGGAGAGAAAATATTAATTCTGCAATTTCATATGAATAGTAGAATCCAATAAATTTTTCTAGTTTTAAAGGATGCTCCATTTTAGTTGAGAAACAATGAAATAATG
Organism: Eucalyptus leucophloia subsp. euroa; assembly: GCA_017140325.1. Lineage (NCBI taxonomy): Eukaryota > Viridiplantae > Streptophyta > Magnoliopsida > Myrtales > Myrtaceae > Eucalyptus > Eucalyptus leucophloia. The sequence continues at coordinate 11,038,347 of CM029468.1, forward strand.
AAGCATTAAAAATACAAGCTTAAGAAAAACTCTTTAAGGTCACCTGTAAGTATGGCACTTGCTGAGGTTACAGGAAGTAGTCTTCCATCCATTGCAGTCTCCATGTAAAGATCAAAAGGTGCCCAACATGCAGACAGTGCAGATCCAGAGTCAGAGTAGGGTATACTCTTGATCGATCTGATGTTAAGAAACATCCCAATGAAACTCCTCTTCAAATCAGATTCAAAAGCCAAAACTTTGTGGATATTGGAAGACAATCTTGCCAGAACCTCCTTTGCAGATATTAAATTTGGTGATGGTAATTTGCAGGTTTCAAGAAACTGCAGCCTCTGAAGGAGCCCATTGAATTTTTCAGGCCTATCAGAGAGAAAAAGAAAACAAAAAATTTGTCAACCAGACTGACACAATCAAATCCCAAGGTATAATAAGATTAGGAGCTTATGTTATAACAAGTGTAAAATCATATGAGATCATTAAACAGAGCCACGTCTACAACACCACCAGCATACTCACTTGGTCATCCATAATCATCAGAAATCGATGAACCATGGACATTATCTAGTAAAAAAAATAAGTTGTCTTCATCTGATGCATCAAAGAGTACAAAGACCAATCTGCCATCCATAAAATGAAAGTAGATACGCACTATGCAGCTATACACAATGTGATTAGACGAGAAACAAGGAGCCAAGCACATCATCATTAATCAGGTATTCCATCAGAAACATTGTCCCAAACCACATCCCTGCAGAAAGCCTTCTCATTGTGTTCCACTTTTGGTTATCTAAGATTAAGAAAAATCTAGAAAATAGGGCCTGTTCATAGAAGTGAAATGATCAACATAAATATACTACATTCTACTTGTCATAGTGGAGAATATATACACAGAAATAGCAGCTACTAGAAGACACCATCACCAGTCACAGGTTAACAGTTATGTCTTAAGAAACAGGCTGAAAAGTGGTATGGACTAAAAGGCATGCATTGTGAATAATGTGCATACTGAGAATTAAATTGTACACTAAAAAAGTCTAAGACACCAACAGATTTTAAAGGATATAAAGCTGTTAGATATAATAAAAGGCATAGATCTCCCTAAAATCGTTTAGAGAACTTGAATGGAGGAAAAATTAGAGATAGATTGGGAAAAGAATGCCGGTGCTTACATATTCATGTGAATGAGGCGAAGTAAAGCTAAAGCCTTCCTGCTTCGTGTTAGGTTCTCTAACACCTCCATGGCAATAAGTGAATTCATGTCCCTTATGTATTCACGGTGTCCACTTCTCTTGTTATCTTCACTGCCTCTCATATCTACATTCCTTTGATGGTGCTCCATGCTTTCAAATGACCCACACAGTCCACCCATAGATGCAATCTGTAATCCCCAATCATCCATAGTGCTATCTATCAAACTAACTATAGTGTTGAAGAAGAAAATCACTAATGTATGACCAAGCTCCCTGACATTGATCCCATAAATTCGAGAGAACTGAAGATCGGCATCAATAGCTCTTACAATCCTGCATACTTTCATAGGTATTCTGTTAGCATTTTCCATGCACCAAATAAGCACTATAATTTGGCACTACTTTAAAAAGTCAAACACAAAGTGAGCTGATGACAAGCGGTAAAACAAGGCTAGAAGACAATGATTTTGCTCTGTGTGGGACCCTCCCAATCAATTTATTCAGAAATGGCTAGAAAGTAAAAATGGTTATATAAGGCACCTCATACTACAAGGTACAATCATTATCTAGTTCCACATTCTCCTTCCAGTCTTTAATATTAGAAGCAGAAAAACTAGGGAGACTATGCTGAGGAAAAGAGTAAGCTGTTTTGTGAAGGAATCTTGCTTAAAGCTCCAAGGAAATCTAAATATTGAACAAAAAGCCTACATGTGAAGCTATACATAAATACTGAGAGTACTGCATGAAGTAATGTCTTCAAGCATCTCATGAACATTGAATCACTTTCATGTACAATCCAGAGATTCTCTTCAGTTGCATATCCATGCGATGAAGAAACTCAAAGCATAATTATTATCAGCATGACCAAGAAAGCACTTCAAGTGCCGGCTTCCATCGTAATAATCAAGAAAGTGTGCCAAAGCCATTTCGATGTCTCCAACTTGGAGTGCTGCAAAAAGGGACTTAGAGAAACCATACGCCCTTTATCTAAACACTAGTGAACACTTTAAAAAGGGACAAGTTCACTGAAAGTTGTAAATCTTATAAAATGTGCACAATCGAGTGCTAAAACTTTCAATTGCTGCAATCAAGCCCTAAACACTTTCGAAAAAGGAAAAAGTGGACAACTCAAGGGGCCATCAAATTTTCTGATGTATCCGGCATAAAGACCTCGAAATTGCCAAATGAGCAATTTTCCAACCAATGTAGACATTTTCCAGCAGAAGAACAATGCACTTTTCCAAAGTTCATGAAGTAGTTGCATCAACTAAACAATTTCAACCTCAATCGCATTCGGCATGTGAGCTGAGGAATTCCCATGAACTTTTTGCCTAATAATAATAACAATTAGAACTCCTGTCATGGATTCAGCAAGTGCAAACATCATGAATGAAGGCAATAAATCTAGTATTCCACTTGGTAAAATTTGAACTCGAGGAACTAAAACTTACTTATCTCTGGAAGCCTTTGAGGGAAAATCTTCAGGGGAAAATGTATATCTAGCTAAGAGGTCAAGATAGAGTCTGTATGCCTCTGGTTGAGCCTGCCGACAGGAGAGGACCCTGTTGCAAATGTGAGGTTACGGACAAGAAGCTTCTGCGGAAAATGCAAGACGAGAGAGTCCAAACTCCCTTACACGCCAGCTAGAAATACAACTAAACAATCCACCGAACCACTGTCCAAGCAAAAGCCATAGAGCAAAAGGCCTAAAGGCAAAGATAATCAGACAACTGCACCGACTTCTTAAACCTCCCCTGAACTCGCCATCAAACCTCTCGAAGAAATTAAATCACAAAGCCAGGGCAGAAATTTGAAAATCAGTCAAATCTATTTCCAATTCGTTTGTCATGACATCGTTCCGTCGCAGACAGAGCACTGCTTCCCCTCGCACGCGTCATTTCTTCATTCGCCGTATCGGATTCGAAGTAAACCATAACGCTCGCCATTTCTCAACTCCTGATCTCAGGCATCGGAACTATCTCTCCCACACTCCTCGACCGCCATTCTCGCAGTTCGTTCCCGCTCAGCGCTCAGCTACACGAAACTAAAAAAAGACCGCCGGCACACAGAAAGAACCGCCCGCAGTGAATTCCAGAAAGTAAGAGAGAGAGAGAGAGAGAGAGAGAGAGAGAGAGAGAGAGAGAGTAGGCGTGCCTGGGAGTGAGGAGACAGAGGGCGTGGAGGGGGCAGATGAGGCGGGAGGCCATGGCGTGGTCGAGGAACTTCCAGAGGGAGGGCTCGCCGAAGCCGGAGGAGAGGCGAGCGACGACGGCCTGCCCCAGCTCGGCGCTCGGCAGCTCCAGCCCCCGCGAGACGACGCACCTGGCCACCTCCGCCGACCACGCGGCCGGCGCCTCCCCTCGCCTGGCACCGCTTCATCGCCTCCGACACCAGTCCCTCGACCTCCGCCGCCGCCGCAACGCAGTCGCCGTCGGTCCCCATCGCTCCGCCGGTCGCGGCGCTCGCCGGAGAGTGACGCGTCGGAGGGGGGCAGGGAGTAGGAAGATGAGGAGGTAGGTGAGCGAGTCGGTGCATGGAAGCCGTTTTTGAATCGTAATCCGACGTTTTTGGAAAAAAGCAGGATAATATGGTAGGAAATCAGTGCTTCCTAGATTTAGGAGCATCGAACGGTCGACATCCGTTGAATATCGATCTTACGGTCGCAAATTAATAAAAGACAAACGCACATATTATATATTATATAGTATATATGTATGTATATATATATACTTTCCAAAAAAAATAATGGGAACATTTACGAAAGTCTTGTGGGATAAAAAGAATTATTCCCTTTGATCCTTTGGAATTATCATTTTATCGATCGATTAAGGTCATCATATTATCATCCTACATGAGACAGATGATGATGTATTAGAGAATTCTTTTGGCCAAATTTTGGGGTCAAAAGTGGTTTCGGATTTTCTTAATTATATAGCTTGAGGTGATTAGTGAAGTAAAATTGTAAAACTTAAACTTATTTTGGTTGATGAATTTATCCGATATTAATTGTGTTTATTTTGGATTAAAAAAATTCTATAAGGAGCTTCTTCTTTTTTAAACTTTACTATCAAGATTAAGAATAATATCAAGTAAAAAAAATATATTTATAAAGCTATATATTTTATATACACACATCTTTAAAAGTTTCATTCATTTTTGTTATAAAATAATAAAGTGTGCGTGTCGGAAAATTTTGAAAAAGTCATATATATATATATATATATATAAATATTATATAAAATTATGATTGATCAAAAGGCTATTTACGTTAAAGAATCGTGTCGAATTACATGGACACGAACGGAAAATTAATTATGGTTTTCATTGAAATTTACTCATATAACGTCTTAATCTTAAATAGGATTCTTTTTCTATGCGTTAGGAGGGAGTTAAACATCGTATCATAATAATGATCTCTTGTACGAATGAGCAAGAAAATTAGCAAAGATATATTATGAACTTTTAGTAAACAAATATTACCTACTAGTAGAATTAGCAAAGTATAATTTTTCTTATCGATTTACACTTTATAAAAAAATCTCTCTAACATATATTGAAAATATGAATTAAACTCAGCATTTTTATAATATGGCATCCAAATCTTTTGACTTGACTAATTCTTACTAATGTGATTAAATCATTTTGACTTCTCAAACTGTCCCATCCATCAAATGACAAGCATGTTTCCTTATCAATTTACACTTTTTTTTCCCAAAAAAAAAATATCTTCAACATGTACCAAATGAATTGAACTTAGTCATTTTTATAACATGGCATCCAAATATTTTGACTTGACTAATACTTGCTGCTAATGTAATCAATCCATCTTGACCGCTTGGTCGTCCCCTCCATCAAATGACAAGCACATTTCCTTTTCAATTCACACTTTTTTCCCCAAAAAAAAAAAAAAAAAAAAAAAAAAAAAAACCTCTAACATGTACTGAAAATATGAGTGAACTTAATCATTTTTATAACATGACATACAAACCTTTCTACTTGGCCAATCCTCTCGCTAATGTAATCGACCCACCTCGACCGCTCAAACCCTAAGCACTGTCTCTAAAGTTATTTTTAATGAGGGACTCACGATGCAAACACGGGTTTTTTCTTTCCTTCGGATCAGACATCCAATTGCTCGATCGGACTTTGGAGGTTAAGATGTAAACGAGTCTAGAAGGTTTTATCTCACGCCCTACCATTCCCGCCAACCAACTTTCCATATTTCTTCTTGTCGTTGATCTGTGGCTCAATCCTCGTTCAAAGCATCGGCATCGGCGGTGGGCCAGGGCCGCAAAGCTCTCTCTAGCATGGACCACTTCTTCGTTCGTTACGTGGTGGTGGTAGCTAGAGAACTAGGACAGCAGCCATCTGCACGTTTAGCTATCATCTGGTTGTCGGCTGCTGCTGCTGCTGCTGCTGCTGCCTTTTGGACGTTGTACTTGGGGCCCTGCGTTGGACACCGTTGCAGGTGGGCGCCTACCCCTCTTCCTGCACTTTCACCTAACCCCACACGAGCAAAACTCGCCTTGCCAAACCTCGGGCTAAATTCGCAAGCCGTGTGGATTTTCTCTGTCGTCGCGTCACGTCACGTTCGTTCGAGCTATGATGTTGTTGGGTCCACGCGATCCAGTGGGGATTTCCCTCGGTAAAAGCGACGTTGCGTGAGGGGAGAGAGAGTGATTTTGCGGGCTGCCGAATAGGGTGGATAGGCCGACGCACTGCGTGACGAATTTGATGCCGTTGATGCGAGAGGCGAAATTACCAAAATACTTCCAGATATATTACTAGAATGTCAACGACCCTCAATTGTGGCCGGCAAGGGTCGGCTATCCCTCACTTGTGGTCGTCAACCCTTGCCAAACTTACTAGAATAAAAAGGAAATGAAAGAGAGAAAAAAATTCATATTTTTTGAAAAATTGCAAAAATTATTCATATCGGCACGGGTTGTACTATATGGGATGCCCAACATCCATGTCACTAATTTTCGTCCAAAATTAGTCGGAATGACCATATTGGAAAATCGTCAAAAGATTTGGATTTAATTGGCAAAATTTAAAGATTTTTGGATTGAATTGACATTCATATAATGATTTCTTATTTTTTTTATCTAGTCGTGCGCAATTTCAATTGGACTAGCTCGGAGCCTTTTCTAGTCAAGAAAGAAACTTGGGTAGAGGAGGATATTGAGTGTTGAATTTTCACTGTTATAAAATTCTGTTGTTCTAGTCAAGCAAGAGAATTCATAAGATTTAGATGATGTGTCCATCCCGATTCTTAGGATACAAAGGAAAATTTGTCCCAAAAATCTTAACTGATTATACGGCGGTCAATTCAATTCAAACATTTTAATTTTATCAATTCAATGTTAAACATTTTGACAACTTGCAAATTCAATCATAAACCTTTTGATTATGTCAATTTAATCATAAACTTTTAAATAATTTGCCAAACTAGTCTTAAACCTTTTATTGAATAGTAATTTAGTCTTCCCGGCTAATTTTGGTCAAACATCACTGACGTAGTAACGTAGTGAATACTAGCCATTTTATGTGACGCGACCAGTGATAATATAGACAATTTTTTATTAAAATTTTAAATTTTTTTGTTTTCTTTTTTATTTTTATTTCTTTTCTTTTCCCTCTTTCAACATAGGGCCAATGGGGTCGGCAGCCATTGGCCAAGAGCCAATGACCTTTGCGACCACTAAGCAAGGGCCAGTGCGGTCACTCAACCCAAGGCAAGGGCCGAGAAACCCTTGTCGGGCCGCAAGCGAGGGCCATAGCCCTCGTTGGATCTGGCAAGGACCGCGATACAACCCTTGCTGTGGCCAATGAGGCATTGCGAGTCCTCACCTGGCGACAAGGGTGGGCCCATAGCCAATGAGGGCCTGGTGGTCCCGTTGGCCCTATGTCGAAAGAGAGGAAAAAAAGAAAGAAAGAAAAAGAAAATTTAAAATTTACAAAATTAATTAAAATTTTGAGATTGTTTACATCAAGGATGACCATACCACATGAGATGGTCAACACTAATTAAGACATCGCATCAGCAATGTCTAACCAAAATTAATCGTATAATAAATTTATAACTTTTTAGACAATTTTCCTAAATACAAATATGATGAGGGTGTAGCTAAGCTTTGTAACCTCAAGGTTTACTCAACACACAGGCATACGCAACCACCAATGTATGTAACAAATGATGATGATGATATTTTTTTTTGGTAAGTACATTAAAAATTATAAAACTTATTACAAAAGTGTAATTGAATTATAAAATTTTTGAAAAGTACAAAATTAAATTTTAAAATTTTTCACGAAGGTACATTTGAGTTCTAAAATTTTCAAAAAGTGTATTGAAATTGCAAAACTTATCAAATTGGTTTAATCAAGTCCTTCTATTGATTACACTTTTTTTAAATTACATGACTTAATTACATTTAGTAAAAAATTTAGAACTTGATTGCACTTTCTGAAAATTTTATGATTCGAGATTGCACTTTTGTGATAAGTTTTGAATTTAATTAAATATTTTAAAAGTTTTATAACTCAATGATACTTTTGTTTGCCCTAGCGGTGGGATGCTCGACTAGTTTCCCTCAAGGTATAGGGTCTAGCCCTTCGGTGCCGTCAGGGCACGAGGAGCCTGGGTGGAGTCCTCGGTTACAAAAAGAAAAAAAAAATGGTACTTTCGTTTGTTATGTGTTTTAAAACTTCTAATTCACTTATGCGTTTTTGCTTTGTAATAAACTCAATCAAAACTCAACCAATCCAACGGCTAATACTAAGTTACTAACTAAGGCACCGAATCGCCCATTTAGCCTTTCAGCATCTTCGTCCTCGTTTTGCATGAATAGCAATTACCTCTGACTCTGCCTCTGACGCCTTGAAATCATCCTAGGCCTTAAAGGCCTGCGCGCCTTCCGTAGCTTTCGGCATTGCATCTCATGGAAGAAGCGTCGGCGCCTCCAATGCCCGACCAGCAGCCGAAGGAAGGTAAGCGGCGCAACAAGCGTAGGAACATCTGCATCGCGGTGTTGGCGGTCGCCGTGATCCTCTTCCTGGTGATTTTGATACTGGCCCTGACGGTTTTCAAGGCCAAGAAGCCGGTGATCACGGTGAAGTCGATGAATCTGACGGACCTTGACGTCTCTGTCGACATGGCCCGGATGAGAGCGTTGCTGAACATGACGGTAGGTGCGGACCTCTCCGTGAGGAACCCGAACGTGGCGGGAGTCAAGTACACGGACTCGTCCGCGCTCCTGGGCTACCGAGGAGAGACCGTCGGCGATGCTCCGATCCCTGCTGGCAGGATCTCGGCCGACAGCACGGAGAACATGAACATCGTGGTGACGGTAATGGCGGATCGCCTCCTGTCGAACCCGCAGTGTTTTGCCGACATCATGGCGGGCGTGCTTCCCATGATTGCTTACACGAAAATATCAGGCAAGTTTCCCTCTTGAGCGTGTTCAAGATTCACGTGACGTCCGCCGTTTCCTGCAACATCAATGTGTTCTTTTCCAATAGAACCATTGATTACCATCAATGCAACTATGATACGAAGCTGTAAGCTAAGCCCGAAAGCAGATCCAGGATCCCATGTACGCAGAAGCGGAAAAGATGGAAGAAGACTAAACAGGAATTTTCATAACTTTGGCCAGCCCATCGCTTTCGTTTCCCAAAAATTTGCTTCCTCTTATCGTAATTGCATCGATGTCGACATCGTCAATGGCAGAGTCGTATAGCTACATGCACTCCATGTTTTTAGTTTTCAAATAACTTCTCATTGTTTTTGCATAAAGAAAGATGAGGCTTCGATCATGAGGACGTTGTTCTTCTTTCGAGCATCTTTTTGTTTCAAGCAGCTTCTTTCATCTTGTGTTTTCTTTCTGTTCCTTTCTCTTTTCTGTTTCCACACGACCGGTGAAGAGGGAATGGTCGATGCTGATCCTATTGAGGGTCCTGAAAGAATTTGTTCCCTCAGAAGAAGGATTATACTTGAATCTGATTACTTTCATTTGTAAAGAACGGAGAAAATCAAACGAACAGCTCAAGTACATTCGGATTGGGGAAATCTGACTGGTTTTGTAGAAGCATTTCATTTTGGTTTGCTGATGAATCAATCAGAAAAGCCAGCATTTGTGCTGAACCCATGGATTCATTTTCAATGACTCATGCTCAACAATGGAAAGTGTAGAGTATCGAAGGGGACAATTACTGATCCCGATTTATTCGAAAAGTACCGTCTCTTATGCGGGAAAAACATTTTGCAGACTCATTTTATCCTGTTCGTGAAGTTAACTTTCAGCGAAAATTAGATGATTGGGGAACTTCGTGAATTTGACAGCGACTCATCCGACCGTTGTAGCATGTGAGAAAGTAAACAGTTCAAATGGGCATGTGAGAGTAAACAGTTCGAATGAGCAAGACGACCTCTCCGCTAACCTTGAAGTTCTGATTACTTGCGGAAGAAAGCTAAAGGATCTCAGTTTATTTTCAGTAACTTGGCAAGTTTGTCCTATCCTGGCATCTGATGTTGGTTCAGTTAATATTGCAGACAGATTGGTTTTGCTTCGTGAGCCATATGCAACAAGATACAGAGACAACAATCGACAGCCTGATCTTTTCGATGAGGAATGCACGAAATGCTTGACCTTCATCCAGAAAAGCTAGTTGTCGAAAGCTTTCAGAGGCTTTCAATGGCCTCTAAAAGAATTTCTGATTTCCTCTTCAGTGAACCAATGAATCTAACCAAGAATCAGAAAACAACCTCAATGGCCTTAATGTGGTGCAGCAGGACGTATATCACTGCGATATTCACATCTACATCTCTTACACATGATACGCGATAACAAACTGCAAACTCGAAAGGAAAGTCTGGCGAAAAATTTTCACTCACTTCAATTGTTGAAAAGAAGAATAGAGCATGCATAGCATGCTTAAAATTGCAATTCTATGACTCGGATGCAAAATGCTGCACTTACAGTAACAATCCACTCGCCCAAATAAACAAAAACAATACATCCTGAATTTACAAAAATTCAATCCAAACAGCAGACAGAGCAATTTTTCTAACTAAAGAATATTTAAGGACACATTTTTCGCAAGAGAGAGAAAAAAAAAAAGCTTCTGCATGATCATGATATGAATGGAATATATGTTACAATCCCGAATTAGCATATAGTCGTTTGGTTCATACCAAAAGGAGAAGAACCTGTATAAGTCTCAACACTCAACAGCCCAGCAGTCAAAAATATCAAAACTGAAGCTTTCTGCATAAACCCGAATCGACATTCCTCGATTGAGTGATGCGTTTTACAGGAGCGCCAGGACAACTTTCTACAGTGTCATTTGATCGTGGTGCGGAAGGAGGCGTCCTGCAATCGTTGTAATCCCCCTTTGCCTCCGACTTTTCAGCAAGAAGATCCTCAGTCTTCTCAAGCAGAATCATCTCTAACAAATATTGGTAAATTAATTCGACCATCTCCTCATCTGACAGCATGGCAAAATCCCTCCCATGAATTCCACCGCCCCAACCATCGGTTGAGGAGCTGAAATTAAGCTGCCGAGGAATGCTGCCTCTCCATTCATCTGTATGCTTTAGCTTTTGATAAGTCATTTGTACATTGTCACGACCATCAATGACCCTGTTGCCCAATGCATCATCCTTAGGAGTGTGGCAAGCCATTTCTTTCTCTGACGCCATAAAGGGGAGATTCGAGATCAAGGAATGCATCTCTGGTCTGGCCTTTAACATCCAAAGTAACTCGGCATTGAGCATTTGACTTGTCATCCAAAATCGACGCAACTCGCTCTCTAACACCCTTCTTGGTGTCCTCAACACTTAAAGATTCAAACTTCTGCACTGAATCTGTACATTGACGCTCAACATCATCCAAAGAACCAGCCTTCGTTTCAGAACCCATGAAAACGAGCATAAAAACAGCACCTGTTAAAACACCGGCACATAGCACCATGAGCATTCGCTAGACCACAAAAACCTCACTCCACCCTAGCTCCAAGATTGAACCCAGAATCTCTAAAGAAACAATAAAACCACCCAAGAACGAAAACCCAAGACGAAAAAGAGGGCAAATCTCAAAATGGGTCTCATCAAGATCAAATCTTGACGTGGAACACAAACTGGGTCCATCGATAAAACCGACAATCTCGACATGAACAAAACGATTACAGAGTCCAACGACGAATCTTGAAAAAGACCATCGAAAGAGCAGAAAGAAACGCGCGGCGAAAAGCGCAATGCAGATGCATTCCCACGAGAAACCAAAGGAAAACGACAAGAAACCGAGGCAAAACTTGCAGGTCACAGGAGAGAAAGTACCTTTTGGTATTCTGCAAAAAGGGGTCTTCACAAGGGAAGCAGGAGGAGGAGGAGAAGAAGAAGAAGAACGAGAACGAGAACGAGAAGGTGCCCTTGCAAGACCGCGCGCTTACTTCGCCGGAGTTCTCAAGGGAAAGACGGGATGATGGGCCGTGGGCGGCGGCGGAGGAGGCTCCAAACTCGGAGGCGTCGGTCGCTCCGGTCAAAGTGCGCAGAGGAAGTAACGCCTGACTGACAGAGACCTTTTTTTACCTTCTTTTATAATTGCCAAAACTTCAGAAGAGATGCTTTTCTATGCGTCTCTAGTTTCGAAGTGGCAGAAGGCATAAAAACACCGACCAAAAGTAAAAATAAATAAATTGCCGTACAGCTTCCCTTCTCTACAAATACGAAAGCATGTGGTCGGGAAGCATGTGAGCCTAACTTACGTCACGATCTTATATGTAGGGGTGTGTATGGTCCGGGCGGACGGTTTCCGACCTAAAATCGGGAACTGCCCGCTAAGAACCAGTTCTAAAAAATTGAAACCGGGATCCACCCATTTGTTACATAGATCCACCGGAACCGATCCGGATCCGGTTCAGGTTCCTGATCCATGGAACCGATCTTGATGCGAAACAATTTTGATTTTCAACATAGAATAGTCAGGTTTATGAGTTGAGAAGGAGGGAAGGAGATCTATGGTTGGGTTTTCAACATAGAACGGTCGCGGAATAATTTTTCACAATTGTGGCGGGTGGTGGCCGATGCGAGGGGGCGAACAACAACGGCGGTGTAGACGCTCGAGGAGGAATCGAAATAGCGATAGGATTAGGAGGAACCGAGGAAGAGACAAAGAGGGTGAGAACCAAAGATGAAGAGAGTGAGGAAATGAGATCTAATCTAGGGTTTCTTTTAGTATTTTTTTTTAATATTAAAAAAGTTTCGGGCCGGTCCGAGTGGGCGGATCGCCTATGGAACCGGAACCAGGACCGGTACCCACCGGTTCCGAAAAATTGGAACTGGGAACCGGACTGGTTCCTTCAAAAATCGCCAGTTCCGGGTGGTTCCGGTCCGGTTCCGGGCGGTTCGAGCGGTTCTTGGGTATTTTGCACACCCCTACTTATATGCACCTGGATCATCTAAATGCCTTCCAATTTTATTTGTGGTGACTATATGTTCATGCAATTTTTGATCGTGTTCGTTCGATTTTGATTTCGATTATGGAAAATGTTTAAGAGTGTCGTTTTGAGCTTATTAAGCCTTATTAGAATGTTAGTTGAAAATTTGAAATTATTTATGATATGAAGTAAGTGATTTATTATGATGTGTAATGTCTTCATTTTTTAAATTGTCTTGGAAAAAGTTATTTATGCTTTTAGTTAGTTGAACTAATGCTATAGAGGCACTTACCAACAAAATCCTTCAATTATTAAAACTTTGATAAGATCGATTTTACTTTTTTCTCTTCTTCTTAATCTAAATCTTGTGACTTTTTTTGAAAGTAATACTCCTGAATTTTCTTAACGCTCCAATGACATGTAAAATGCACATTTAATTATTACAATTTTTTTTAAATCTTAATAATCTTTTAATTGTTTTACGAGAAAATAAAAATTTTTTGTTTATCTTTTGGTGTAAATAAACAGGCCCTAAACTTATTCAACTTTATTCTTTTGGCGGTTAATGCACTTTCATCATATTTTAGCTATATCAACCTGCTCAAAAAAGTAAAAATTACAACTTAATTTACGATAAATCATGTCAATAACACAGCACCTTTCAAAAAAATGAACGAAATAATAAAGTTCGAATTAAACAAAGTAAAACACGTAGTCAATTGGCTATGTATGGATGCGTAATTTCGCTTTTCAATATTTATGCCATAGTGAAGTGCAATGTATTGCGAAATAATTTTCAAAATTATTAGTGTCGTCGCCATAGATTTGCTGCATGTATATTCCGTGGAGCATCGCTGTGCTTTAGCTTTATGCAGGAATAACTTATCATTAGTTGCAACTATCCTATTGAATTGCTTAGAATGTTTTGACCTGGTAAGCTCAAAGTAATTTGGCAACGTGCCCAACAGTGACTGATTCTGATTTTTTGTTCCCAGAATCAGTTTAGGACGAGAATCATGTTTGGTAAAATTTTTGTTCCCAGAATCAGTTTGGGAGTAGATTTGAGAATAAAAAAAAAGTTGATTCTGCGTCGAGAATAAAAAAAAAAATTAACACAATAAAACTCTACTTCTTTTCTTCTGCCATCCTGCGACCGTCGCCCGCCGCCATCCGCGCCGTCCGCCGTCGCCCACCACCGCCGCCGCCGGTTGCCGGAGGCTAGCCCGGCCAGGCGAGGTCCGGCGAGCTCGCCGGAGGCTCACCCAGCCCACGGCGAGGCTCGCCCGGCCACCTACGGCTCGCCCTAGCTCGACCGGGTGGCCGCGGGCGGGCCCTCGCCGGGCCGGGCGAGGCCCGCCGTCGATCGGCGAGGCGAGGCTCGCCTTAGCCATCGGCCGGGCTTGCCTAGCTCGACCGGTGGCCATGTGGGCCTTGCCCGGCCCGGCGAGGTGAGGCGAGCCTCGCCATCGGCCGGGCTTGCCTAGCCCGACGGTGGCCGCTGTGGGCCTTGCCCACCCAAGCGAGGCTTGCCTGTCCACCGGCGAGGCCGAGCCTCAGTGGGGTTGGGCGAGCCTCGCACAGCTACCGACAAGGCTCAGCCAACGAGGGCCAGCCTCGCCAAGGGCTAGTGAAGCTTTGGTGAGGTCGCCGACCCTCGTCCGGCAGATCGCCGCTCCGGCAACCGACCACAAGAAGAAGAAGAAAAATAGGAGAAAAAGGAAAAAAAGAAAAAGAAAAAATGAAAAAAGAAAAGGAAAAAAAAGTAAAAATGTAGAAAAAATTATTTTAAAATTAAAAAATAATTTGGAACATAATCAATGAACACGTTATCAAATGCAATTCTATTCCAAAGATCGTAAATTTTAAACAGTTACCAAACACGTTCTTTTACTCAGAATCAGTTCTCGGGAACAGAATAAAAAATAATCATTTCTTATCAGAATCAGTTCCCTGAAACAGAATAAAAAATAATCATTTCTTGTCAGAATCAGTTTCCAGGAATAGAATCGTTGCCAAACGCACCCTCAGAGTAGAGCTCGTTAGGGATGGTTTAATCTATACAATAATCATTTTCAATTGACTTATGTTCTTGTAATATGAAACAACCTATCATTGGCTCGTGTCTTCATGACACATTGCTAGCAATCATTAGTCCGTGTCACCTTGACATGTGACAACCTATCCATGGCCAATTTTTTATATCACAATTGCCACATGGCATAATCTTATCCGCTCGCCATTCTAATCTTCCAATTACAAATGCACCATCAATTCATTCATTTTTGGTACTTTCAATGTCTTGATTAGGCAATTTTGGACTTCAATTCTCGAATTCCAAGATTTCAATGGACTAAACTAGTAAAAACTCTCCATAACTTATTATTTTGTGACTTCTAGTGACTCAACACTCCTCACTTGCCATCTCGTATTCAAAACCCCACCTTACATTTTTTAGTTTTTCCTATTATATACCATAAGACCTCATGTAGCTTATAATCCAGGGTAGATAATGTTTTTTGGCACAGTAATGCCAAAGTCATCTACCGTGAGAAATATAGAATACATTGCTAAGTGCATTTGGATGGAAAATAGATTAAAAGATAGTGGAAGGACAGTAATCGCCACGGCACAAAACCAAGTGTATTGAGTGGTAAAAGTAAAGTTCATTCAATTAATCGAAAAATTTAACGTGGATGGTACTCACGACCTAAATCATACCAAAAAAACGAAATGACAAAACACATGGTATGCTAATTTACGTGCAAACGAAGTAGCCTGAGACTGAGTGAAGATACCAGCAGGCTCTTCTTTAGAGAAGATGAATACCGAGAGTTCTTGTTAGCATCGGGCATCATGTTCAAAAACTTGGATGAGCTTAACGAGTCATAAGTTAAAATGGATAGGAAAATTATTAAAAAAAAATTCTAAATGTAAACTTTTGTCAATTAAATTTTAAACATTTTACATTTATGTCAATTCAATTAATTTAATTAAATTTGCCTGGAAATCACTTACATTAATGTCAATTGTCCTACTTGGCACGATAAATGTTGATGTGAACAATTTTAATAAAATTTTAAAATTTTTATTGATTTTTTTATACTTTTTTTTTTTTGTACTTTTCTTTTCTTTCCTTTTATTTTCTTTTGTTTTTGCCCATCATGGCACCTAACAAGGGTCGACGAAGCTCACCATTCGTGGGCCAAGGCGGCCTCGCACATGGTTGGTGAGGCCATGGCCACCTTCGCGGCTTTGCCCATGGCGCGCTTGCAAGGTGGGGTGTCCAAGAACCCGACCCAACCCGTACACAAAACAAATATAGTATATGTTTCGGGTTTTAATATTGTTCCGCAAACAATTATAAAATGAGTGGATTACAAATTTCGTTTCGGGTTAGGGTCGAAATATTGTTGGACCCAAACCAAATACGTCACTTACATTAAAGGAACACCCAAACAAGCAAAACGCAATTTCCCTAAGAGACTGAAAGTGAAACTTAAGAGCCACCTCCCTCCATCGTCACCACCGGCGGAGTTGCCGGCGCCACATCCAAGGCAACCATTGCCAAGCGTCCAACCCTCCCCGTCGTCTTTGTGGTATGCCTGTTCTTGACGCCGCTCGTCCATGGCCGTGTTCAAGCTCCGGCCGTCTCGTCCATGGCTGCCCTTCCTTGACATCTATTGCTCTATTTTTTTTTTTTGCTGTTTGACCTCCCAGTCCATGGCCATCGAGATCTCAAACTCGCCGTCAATGCTCATAGCCATGGACAAGCTGCGGTTGCTAGCTATGTGGAGGAGCCTCCTCGTGAGCAATGGACAAGCTAGGCTTGCATCCATGGATGATACCAGATCTGGCCAGTCCAACGACCATGAGCAACTGTGACGATGGAGGGGTGGCTCGGCCATGGACGGGGCCAACCATGAGCCAACCGTTGGCGACGACAAAGGGAACAACGATAGTCCATAAGCCATCATTGCTCGTGACGGGACTTCTAGATCTGCAACCATAGTTTTTTTTTTTTTTTTTTTTTTTATTGGAGGAACCGGCTTGTAGCCGACAAAATCGCGCAGTAAACCCCAAAGTGACACTTAAGCGGGAGGACCCACCACCCCTGAGTCACACTTAATACACCTAGTGCCTCCCCTAAGTTTTGAACCCTTCACCTCTTCGTTGAGGATCAGCAGAGCCTTATCCAGTGGAACCACCGCGGCCAGTGGTTCTGCAACCATAGTTGTCGTCTTCTTTCTTTTATTTTTTCCTTCTTTTCTGGAAAAAGCAATCTGCCTTTTTCTCTTCCCAAACATAGATTGTATGCTTTGTCACACTAATCGTCACTAAATACAATAAACCATAATTATGATTTATTGCAAAACACAGGTCTGTAATTTGATAGGTTGTTCGAGCATAGTGAAAACTCAGGAACCCGACTCGGACCACCCAACCTGACCCGAAATTGCTATTCGGGTCTTGTGTGTTTCGGGTTGGATTGGGTCGGGGCGGGTCATAGTACGCGACCACCTTACGTGGGAATTTACCAGCTTGTTCTCTTTGTCTGGGAACACATTCCGATACACTCATAGGAGAGTCCCTTCTTCTCCGCTGGGCAAAACGAAGTTTTTCTCCTCTGGGTATTTACCAGCATTGTTCTCTCTTCCTCTCTGGTATTGTTCGCCGACGACAACCCCTTTCCTGATGCGCTTCAACATTCCGCCGTGATCCAGAGCCTTCCCCAACCCCGGTTTAATGTCATGAAGCCTCGGTAGTTGCTCGGTGAATCTCTAGTGATTCTGGACGATTTCTTTGCAGATTCCCAGCGAGTCCAGCAGCAAGGCATCTTCTGGTAGGGGTGTCAAAAACCGAATCGAAAACCGAACTAAAAAAATCTTAATCGATTTGATTTTATTAAAAACCAAAACTTTTTAACTGATCGGTTTTTATCAGTTCGGTTAACCAAATCAAACCGATAAAATCTAAGGCTGTGTTTGGTCGTCGGGATAATAATCAGGATATGATAGGATAAAATAGGATATTAAATCCTCTGGATAATAAAGGTGGACATAGTTTGATGCACTTCAAGATAAGATTAAAAAATAAATATGATATTCAATTAAATTATAAAATTAAAAAATAGAAAATCCAATTAATTAAAGGCCATGGAAAAGCCCTAGATCTAGGAATTGTGGCCACCTTTGCAGTGGCCATCATTGAAAATGGCAAGCACCAACATCACCGTGCAACGGCAACGCAAATTGGTAAATCTTAGACTATGACACAGAGTGGGGGTGGGGGAATTTTAGGCGACCACCGAAGTAGTCTTTGCATTGCCTCAAATCAATCGAGATCCCAAATTGTCAACGATACCAAAGATTTACAGCTGCTTCATCACCATCACCATCACCATCTTCCCCTCTTCCTTTGAGACGTCCAACATACTTGGTCATCAGATTCAGCAAGTCCATGATCCAAATGAAGGGGCACCCAATTGCTGGCGTATGAGAAGCAAGGATGGGAGAAGAAGTGGAAAAAGAGGACTGACAAATGAATCAGAGAGGCAGAGGCATCCATTTGATGTAGATGCTTATGATGTCTTCTCTTTTCGTTAAGTTCTTTCTTTCCTTAATTTTTTTTTATCCAATCCGGCCTTATCCCATCCCCTCCCTCGGATTTTTTATCCGGCGTTTTATTCGGATGTATTCGGGTTTGTCCGATCCGGTGGACATTCCCAAACATCAGATATGATAACAAAATTATCCTATCCGAACTCAAATCCGAACTACCAAACGCAACCTAAAGTTTTTCCTTTTTTTTAATTTTTTTCCTTTTCTTTTTCTTTTTTTTTTCTTTTTTTCTTCTTCATTGGCCAGTCGCCAATCGCCGGCTATCAGGTTGGCAACCGGCCATTGGCCAATGAAGAAGAAGAAGAAGAAGAAGAAGAAGAAGAAGAAGAAGAAAGGAAAAGAAAAAAGAAAAAAGTAACTCCACCAATCTTATCTTTTGAGCTTATGTTGATTTTTGTAAAGTTCAATCATGTTTCTTTATTTAGTAATGCTCTTGAATCTATACGATCGACTTTGAAGCTAGTTACTTAATTCTAGTGCAATCTTTATAAGCGCAAATCATGAATGGGAAAAAGAACAAACCTACTATAAAGTTTCGACGATGTATAGGTTGATGATGCAAATGAAGGGCAGCTTTTTTCTTTGTATTTTGTCCTCAAGCTGCCGTGTTCGATCGATCATCGATATTAACAGCAAATAGCTCATCTACGTACAAGCTTCAAGTTGTTGGAACCAAAAAGATTTGGAGGGAGAGAGTGTAAACACACAAAGAGAGATTATATTACACAATATGCCTTGTAAAGGCTTAATGGAGTACACACACAAGCTTTGCTAAGCTTAAAACTCTCTCTAAAATCTCACTCTCTCACTAAATAAACTAACGTAACCCTATATTTATAAGCATCTTCCTCCGCCTGGACTTCACCGTTTGAACTCCACCGCCATTGTCTTCAACGTGCAAGAGTTGAAGTTGAACTTTTCTTCTTGGTTAAGAGTCAACAATTGTGGGCTACTTTTCCTTCACGTCCAAGTTGCCATTCGCAAGTTTCTCTTTCCTTCGTGCTTACGCTTGCTGCCCACGTCCAGGCTTCATGCATAATGGACTTTCATTATTATATTAGGTGTTGACTCCAACACAAGTGACAAAAATTGAACTTTCCTTGGTCAATCAACCAGTCAATACATATTCGACCAAAAAAAAGGAAAGAAAAACAGTCAGTACATACTCCAAGGCAAGAAGGTAATGTTGACAAGGTGACTACGGTGAAGAACCGGATTAATCAAAGAAACTAGAATCCCATATGCATAGAAAATTGGGACATTGATTATTGTTTGCATTTAATGATCCGCGGTGCAAAGTAGCAATGGGTGGAACCATAAAGGAGCCCACTTCTTGTATAGCCCTGAAATGGGTGTTTTAGCAGCAATTAGAAGCACAAAGAATTAATTAGCAAGAAATTAGTAGTATGATGGGCACTAGTCCAGGAACTGCACTTATTCTAATTGGGTTCTATTGGATCTTCAATTTTGTAACAGGCAAGGACCCTAGTACGGTGGAGAAAATTACCAAAAAAATCATAAATGTATTGTAATTGTATCAATTCAATCTTAAATATTTGGCAATTGTACAAATTCATTCCATCTGCCCAATTTTGGCTGTCGGGTATGAAAATTTTTAATAACATTTTAATATTTTCGAACTTTTTCAATTTTAATTTTTTTCATCTTCTTCCCCATTTTCCTTCCCCCCCGTTCCCCCACAATGACCAATGAGGCTCACCTAGGTCTAGGGGAAGCTTGGAGGGCCCACGAGGGGAGGCTTGCATGGCCCATGGGCGAAGCCCTACTTGGAGCCTTGCTGACCGCTAGGTTTTTTTATTTTATTTTTAATTATCACAGAAAACGGAGAAGAAGGAGGAAAAAATTTTTAAAAATAAAAGGAAATATAAAAAATTAAAATATTATTAAAATTCTCCACATCAACAGGATTGGACAGCTAGTGCCGACCAGTGTTTATGTTAGTGTTGACTAATCAAAATTAGTTGGATAAAATTAATTAACATAATTGTAAAATGTTTAGGACTAAATTGATAAAAAAAATATTTATGAATAAATTGTATTTAAGACTTTTTGGGTAATTTTTCCAAGCATGGTTTAGTTTCCAAGCAAAGGAAATCACCGATTTCCAACCAAAATTAGTCTAAAAAGACTAAATGAAAAATTCATCAAAATGTTTAATCAAATATGTAAAATTGAAATCTTTGTAATTGAATTAACTATCATATAATAGGTTAATAACTTCTTTTTTTGGTAGTTTCCCATATTTATTCATTCCATGTAATGAATTATATAACACTATGGAAAGAAGATTAGCTTAGAAGGAAAGAATCATCTCCTCAAGTACTCTATTCATAATAACTTAAAAAGGACCAAATCCGACCTTTGATCGTTAAGGACATTCTCCATGATATTATACCATATTAAGAAAGTCAAACCCAAAACTTAAATAGGCAAGCAGGAAAAACACTATATAGAGAGCATATGGATACTTTAACGCACGTCCACACCCCTCTCATATGCAAGATAAGAATAATGCCGAAGAGAGAATTGTGTAATTCTTGTGTATTGCAATGACGATGGTATAAGCCCACTTTATTATATCAAGGATATGCATAATTAAAGGAGATATAAAAAAATCTTCTAGATATATGCACAATCACTAGAGATATAGAAAATTAAGAAAATATCCTAATCATCGCTAGCATTGCTTGAACGAGAACAATGAAGGAGGGATGTTATCTATGAAGATTCTCCTGTTAACATAGATGACTATTAATGCTGACGTGGATATTATTTTTTTTGAACTTTTATCTTTTATCTTTTTTTTTTTTTTCCCTCCTTCCTCCTTCTTCTTTGGGCAATCCTGGACTGAGGCAAGGGACGATTGCTAGATTGAGATGACCTCGCAGACCCGTGGCAAGGCTCGTCTCGCTATCACTAGGCAACTGTTCATTTATGATAAAAATGAGTTTATTCACAATTATGAAGATTCTTCCATACCTAAATTGGGGCACCATATCTGAAACCAACCCCCCCCCCCCCCCAAAAAAAAAAAAAAAAAAATTCCCAGGGCACCATGGACAAACTCCATAATTTGATCGACCAAACTTTCCCGGACTTTGTTTAATGTAACGTCTGATCTGGCTATGGTCATCACCATGTGATCCGAAGTAACAAAAAGGCAAACCCTAAATATAATACAGGAAATTCCGAAAGATATGGTCGGCCAATAATTTCACATGATCATGATCCTTTTTTTTCCATTTCCACGTGCATGACAAACCAAGAAACACGCCAGGGAAAAGAAGAAGATACAGAAAAAACCTTTTTATTTTTTTTGGTCATGGGAAAAAAAATATTCAAATGCTGGAAAATTGCATATCGAATCAAGAACCGACGGTGGCAATGACGCCTCGCATCATGTCCTTGAACTCGAAGAAGTCGACCAGCCCGTCGTGGTTCCGGTCGACCGACACGATCATCTGCTGGACCCGCGCGATCTCCTGCCCCTCCGGCAGCCCGAGCTTGCCGAGGACCGCCTGCAGCTCCGTCGCCGATATGAACCCATCGCCGTCCTCGTCGAACACCTTGAACGCCTCCGACAGGTCGCTCTCCTCCTGCGAAGACGACGCAGAGGAGCCGGAGCTAGAGTCGTCGTCGCCGTTCTCACGCGGATCGGGAAAGATGCTGTCGAGGGACTGGTGGAGGAGGACGAAGCCGTCGAAATCGAGGCCGGGGGAGCCGGGCTTGACGAAGGAGGCGACGGCGGCATCGACCTCAGCGGGGTTGGCCTCGAGGCCGAGGGTGGCGAGGGCGTGGCCGAGCTCGCCGACGGAGATGACGCCATCGCCGTTCCGGTCGAAGAGGTCGAAGATGCGGCGGAGGCGGAGGGAGTTGAGGCTGGGGCTGTGGAGGCGGAACGAGGCGGACTTCTTGCTCAGGCTCCTCTCGCACGCCATCGCTGAAGGAGGAGGAGGAGGAAGAAGAGCCTCGTTTTGGAGAGAGAAAAGTCTAGAGAGAGAGGGAGGGGGGACGTACGGGGAAAGGTTAAATAGGGGGAGGAATGGAGGGCGGAGGGTTGTCGTTGTCTAGCCGCGTTTGGCGGCCGTTGGCCGTTGGTGCAGTCGTTGCGCGACTGCTTCCTCGTTTCTAGATCTTGACAAAGCCAGACACACGCTCTTTCTCTCTCTTTCTTTCTATCTCTTGGATTCAACGTTGAATTGGAGGGGGGAGGGAGGGCGTTGACCAAACGGCGGCTTCTCTCTTTCTCTGTTTTTTTTTTGAACAGTTGTTTTTTGTTTTTTTGATCCTTTTCTTTTTTGGGAGAGATACCGTGGCTTCGAATATGGGTCGCGTACCACTCGCTCTACTCGATCAAATCACTCTCGAATTAGAACATCCATCAAGCTGGCCCGTGTCGGGAGGCACAGCTTCTCGAGAGCTAACAATATCGACGCGTCTTAGGCACAAGCAGAAGACTTGAATGAGTGGATCGTGTTGGACGTGATTTAATCTAAATCAATTTATTTAACCTGTTTCAATCCATTTCACGTGCTAAAACTTTAGTAACCTATACTCAATCTTGATCCAATCCAAATCATATTACTAAAATATTTTCATATTTGATCTAATATTGGAAAATTTATGCATAAATTGAAATGATAAAATGAAGGGAGTAAGCACCAGGTTCAATGAGGGAGACGGAGAGGGCCATAAAATTGGGTTGAGTTTAAATTAATTGTAAATTCATTTAATATTTGTATTATTTTGGGTTTTATCATTTTAAGTCAATTTATGGTCCATTTATTGAATATAATTAATTCATATAATAACTCAGCTACGAATTAAGAAAACGATTCTACAACCCATTTTGACTTATCTAAATCGACATCAGAATTAGCGAGATCTGGCAGGCGGGGGGTCGATTATTTTGCTAATAAAAGTGGAATCGCAATGCTCGACATCGATAAAAGTCAATGAAAAGTGGACGGAGACTTCCGTAACGCCGCGCCGTCCGGCCGAGTGCTCCGCCACGTGCGAGAGCGTGGACCAGCCACAGCCCGATTTGGCCAGCGGAAGACTTGGACGGTTCAGCGATGAGCTGTCCATTTTAATAATCATGCCCGGAGCTAAAATAATCCTCTATTTTCCATTTGGAAAAAATAATTCAAATTTCGGGATCCCTCCGTTTCTTGAAAAAATCAATTATTGGCCATTCACATTGCATATAAACGATGTACAAACAAAAATATTTTTATCGTCCATGAAAATAATTAGATATAAGTTGCCATTGACGATAGAGATATTTTCATTGACTATTCAAAGCGATGGATCAAATAATAAATATTCTTTTTTAGGTGGTCTACGAGCTGCTGCTAAATGCGCTTTTAAGAAAATACTTTTTGAATCATTCATTTTTTGTAAAATAAATAAATTTACATTCACTTTTATTTTGCCAAAAATTAATAATTCGACAAACATTTATTTTAAAATGATCGATTGTCTCATTTCAAAAAATTAGTAGAGAAAACATATTTTCATTGTCAATAATAGTTTACGTTTCGATATTTTCATTGATGACGTAGACATATTTCATTCATTCATTTTTAAAAATAATGAAAGTGATGATTTTTAAAATCATATTAATTTGGCACTGTCCTCGGTCAAAAGTCATTCGTCTTTTTTATTTGAAAGACAATTTACCATCACATGGTTTGTCATCGCGTTCCTTTTTTCGAGTTGGAAGAGTCGACTCGAAGTTATTCTTTTTACTTTATTTATTTTATTTCAAAAATCTAAGAACTCAATCGCATGGATTAAAATATAGAGAGGAAGAAATATCGATTAACTGTTGAATTTTATTACACGGAGCTCTAAAAAATTACAAAATACTTTTGTGTCATCGCAACTCGTATCACTAGCCATGTTGATCTGATCTTATAAATTCAGTTAAACTTTCTTGTTTGCACTCTACAAAATAAGTGTACCAGAAAAAATAAGTGTACCGGATGGTTATACACGTATTTCACAATTTGTCATGCAAAAATATGATTAGATCGAAGTATGAAACATTTAAGCGTTAATATGATGTGATTTTAATGCATCGTGTTAGTCAAAAAATTTACGCATGAAAACCAAAACATCAAAGTGCAAAGCAACTAATTAGTATAACAAAAATTCACAAATGTAATGTAAAACATTATTTAACAGTAAAATGTTATACTATTAAAATCATCCCACCTTCGATTAAATAAAGCATAAAAATCATCATAAACCCCAAAGTATACTTACTATGATAGATTATCCTAATTTCCTTTATGATATGAAAAATTACAATAACCTATACATTTGCGACACATTTACCTCCGGTCAAAGTTTTGTCAATGGAAACTGTTAAATATTTTCTTACATGGATGCTGGAAAGCAAACAATATTGATACGGCATTCCGTTTTTACTAAAAATTCATCTACCAAAATCTTCACAAAGGATAAATGTGTTATTTAGGTATAACTTTGGAGTTTTTTATATTTCAAAAAAGTTTTGAGTAAATATGTTATGGTTGACATAGTTTTGAGTTTTTGATGTCACCAAAAAAGTTCAGAGTAAACATGTCCTAGTATAATTTATAACTTTTTCTTTTTTTGTGGCTTTTTTTCCTTTGAATAAATGGCGACAAAAGTGTGAATTTTGCCCCTTGAGTTTGACTTAAGGCTATGAAATTGTGATCTTGTCCACTTAGGGTATGCGTGACCTAAGGTGACGAATGTAAGAATTCATTATTTTTTATTATCGACTCTGGAGAGGAGAAACTCAAGAATTTTACGCCCTGAGCCAACAAAAACCAGATGTAGTCGCCTTTGGGTGGGTGACCAATAGCGACCGAAAGTACGCCCCGGGGGAATGCCATTTTTAGAAAACTTACGGTCGCGAAATGTTTTATTTTTTTTATTTTTTACAATCCGATCCGCAATTTCTCTTTTCTAATCTCTTTAATTCGATTTAGGGCTCTATGTTGGCTCATCGAAGAATTTCGGGCCTTTATTTTTGTTTAATTCACATGACTGACACGTCAGCAATTTGACAGGAAACGAGCACGTGATTGTCACGTGCTCGCCCGGGGGTGGGGCAGTTATCCAATTTTTCATTTTCATTTTCATTTTCACTTTTTTTTTCCCAATTTGGGGATAGGCCCGTCGCGCCCTCAGTTCTCTCTCGCCCTCGCCGCCGCTCTTGTTCTCCTCTCCAGCCCGAGCGCCGCCGCCGTCCGCCGCCGGAGCACTCGTCGCCGCCGTCCTCGCCTGCGCTCGGTGCTTGCCGGCGATCCCGCTCGAAACGATCTCTGGTCTCGCAACTCTCGCCGGCTCCGACAGCGATCGCCGCCGCGTTCGATAGTCCGTCCCCGCTCAGGTCCCTTCTCTCTCTCTCTCTCTCTCCGTCGCACTGTTCATCTCGCGAATTCTCTCCGGCGTCGCTGATTAGCTCCTCGGACGGTTGTCATTTTGTCTCGAATGATTGCTGTTTGTGGAGCGGAATGCTCGAGTACTTGTAGTCGAATTAGGAATAGCAGAGTCAGATATATCTGTGAGTGAATTTGAAATGTGCAGATCTTTTCTCTGTTTATGTTGTCAGATGAAATTTCAGCTGTTTAGCTTACGAATAGAGCGAGCTAAATTCCATGCCAGATGCTATGCTTCATTCATGTGGCGTGAGTTAGAATTACTGATGGTTCGATTTCGTCATACGGCGATGCGGGGAATTGCTTGCTAGTTTTTAAGTCATACGAAGCTCTTTTACCGACTCGGCGACTGTCTTCGTCCAGGCAGGAGGCGGGCAAATAAGGGGTCATGTTCGGGACGGCGATTAGGCTTTTTGCGACGAAGCCGAAGCCAAAGATGAAACCGATTGAGCTCAAGATGCCTCCGGAGCAGACACAAACCATCACGAGGGTCATCTTTGATATATTGAAGGAGCATGGTCCTCTCACGATCGCAGACACCTGGGCACGCGTTCAAGTAATGTCCTTTTTTGTTCTTGAAGGTTATCAGCACTTGCCGATTCTCATCCCTTATTCCTTCCCTCTCTTTGGTATACTGCATCAACACCTTTGCATCTCTTAGGTGTCATCATTCTTATTGTCATCTTGGTGCGCTTAATTTGCTGATCATTATTTTAAAACAATTCAGGAAGTTGGTTTAAGAGGACTGACTAGCAAAAGGCACATGAAAATAGTGTTGAGATGGATGAGAGAGCGACAGAAGGTGCGGCTCTTATGCAACCATGTTGGTCCGAATAAGCAATTTCTCTACACAACTTGGTTCACAAAAGTGCGACAAGAAACGGACAGAACAGTGAATGCTGCTTCAAAACCTGAACATCCACGATTTGTTGCAGGTAGGCCTATTGTAAATGTGGAAAGCACACACAAAGATGTGTAGCTTTGACTTTTGAGTCATCATTGTATTTTAACCCTTCTTTCTAGTTCAGTTTTTGCTTGTTAGAAGAACTGTACTTACATTTGCGAGGTTGTGTAAATGAAGTTTCATGTTAAAGTGTTACCTGATTTGCATAACTATTGGATGCCTCTTGACTGGAGGGGTAGCAACATTCTTGGGGTGGATAGATAAATTCTTTGCTTCTCAATCACGATACAGGGGTTGCATTTGTTTGAGAACTCAAAATACTGCAGTTTTTCAGTTGCTTTGACTTGAATTTAAGAGATGAGCTTCGTTGGATTCTTATCTGGCTCAATCAAGTCAAACAAGTAATTGTCTAATTTATTCACTATGCTTTTGCTCTAGAGGGTTACAAAGCTTCTTATCTCTAAATAAAAAAACCTTCTCGTTAGTCGAGAAAATGTTTTTCAGGGCAAATTGTGAATAAGGTATGATGATGAGTTTTATTCTTGAGCATTCTCATTCCAGTAACTAATGTGCCAAATTTGCCCGCTTGTTCCTTGCAAATCCACTTTTCTTCTTGTCGATCTGACATTATCCCATGCAACGTGAGAAGATTATGCTTGCTCTGAAACCAATTTCAATTACCTTCATGATCTCGTGGTGCTTCTCCTCTAGAGCACAAAATTTTGCGCAAAAATATTTTTCTTCCCATTTTTGCTGTTGGTGCCTTATCTTCCACTATTGATCCTAATGATTACAATCAAGCTGGAATATTCGAGTAAGTGGAAAACTAGTCAGGTATATTTGTCTGGTGTGGATAATACTAAAATGTGGTCTCTTGCAACTTTTCTTCTGAAGAAGAAACGCATTTTATGTAGATTGGTGTGCAAAATTGAGAGATAATCAGATTATCAGATGGTGTAAAATGATATAAGGTGCATACACATTGGTTGAAAGGGCTGATTATCACAACACCTTTCGTCCTGTTGTGTGGCTGGCCATTTGTATGTGTTTTTCTGATAGGTTGTGTTATCTATGACAACTCGACACTGCGATCTTTATTAACTTGATGTGCAGATGCCTTCTTACATTGTTTCCAAAAAGAGGAAGTTTCTATATCATCCCTGCTTGGTCACACGACGTTGGTTTCTGAACTATTCTCTAACTGCAATATTAGAGGCTGGTTTGATTCAATCTTATACTGATAATTCCATTTTGTTTTTCGCATTAGCTCATCCTCTGTATTCATTTTTACTTTATGTTGATGACATGGATATGATTGGAAATGGCCACTTACTGCTCTGACATGTGAAATGGTTTCGATTTCATAAATTTTGGTTTCACGGATTTAGGTTCTATGAAATATTTTCTTGGCATTGAAATGACCTTATCCTTGTGTGCCATCCACCCACAGTGTAATATGTTCTCGACCACCTTAATAAATTTGAGGTGTGATCCCTACACAAATATTGGGGCCAAAGTCCTTGTTTTATTGCTGCATTTCGACATGGTTTTGTGCTTCGCATTCAACATCTGGTAAATTCACTAGCAGCTTTATCAAGGTTATAACCACTACTTTTAGTAGGCAGCGTTTCCTTCAATTCCCTTAGACTTTTGGTTTTGCACTATCTAGCACGTCCTCTTATTTGGGTCTCCGGCTGCTCTCTTGAAGACTCACTTGAGAATGATAATAACAAATCCAATGACATAAGTGGGGATTAGATACACCGCGCACGTTTAACTTTTCGCACTAGTCATTGGCTCTTAGCTACTTAGTTTTTTTTTTGTCATAACAAATCAATGTTATTTTTAGAACTTTCAGTAACAAAGAAAGCATAACTTCTATTGTGACAGTTTGATTTTTCACTTTTGTTTTTAATTGAATGAGCCAAGCTTTTTATCGACGCACTTCTAGTCTATTCTCTGAGCCGATCACTTATGAGATAACTAGACTATTTGGAGAAATTATTAAGGAATATTAATGCAACATGCTTGAGAATTCGATCAGGAATTGACTGCTCGACCGTGTTAGTTTGCAAGAGTCATTACGGCGCAGTCGAAAATTTATTAGAGACTGGAGATAACCGGAGATAGACTGATTTGGCCGATTTGATTGAAGTGCGTGATTAAGTGTGGGTATGTCCACCTAATTGCAAAATTCTCATTGAACAGCACTAAACCAATTTTTAGCTTGATTAGTACTCCCAAATTTACGTAAACTGTTGCATTCACATGCGTCACATGAGATCACTCATTGATGCTCACAAAATACATGAGATATCTAAAGAAATAGCCAAAAGATTTATTCGTAGGATCATGTTATCGATTATCTCGATGAATACTTGGCAAACATGCTCACAAGAAATTTTCTTATCTTCAAAGCATCGATAGGTATTTTTTGGAAATTGGCAAACATGCTCTCTCCCAGTTCTGGAAGCTGGAAAGCCTAGATTTTTGCCTGAAGCCTTTCTTCCTGTGTCCCTTTCTTTCGTGGATGAATATTGAAGTTTTCTTCCTTGATTAATCAGAAATTGTAGCTTCATATCGTTTCGTGATCAGGTAATTTCATTTCTCCTTCTTTTTTTCCTTTGTTTTAGTGATTCCAAAGTTGAGATGTATCCATGTTGTTCGAATGTAAATCACTAAGGATCTGAATTATCAGAATCTTCTTTTAATGATTTGTGACGGCGTTGTTGTAATACTAATTTTAGACGAGAAAACATTTCAATGGGTGCAAGTTGCTTGTTGAAATGCCCCCATGAAGTCGCGAGATGTTTTTGAGAAGGAGTTGATTAAATCTGCCGACTCAAAGGCTCATCACGTGTTCAAATCACATTAAGAATTTTCTATTTATTTATAGTCATTGTTTCTCGAAATTTGAACATTAAATCAAGAATAACGTCGCTTTTGTTTTGTTTGTCTGTTTTGTGCATTGTAACTGCTGATGGTGGCTGACATAAATTGCTGGAGAAATGATTGGGAGTTGATGGCCTAAGCGTTGATCTCCAGAAGCACTCATATCAATCTTTTTTATTTCCCTATCCTCGCTTTAAATTTCTGCAACACTATGATTGTGAATGATAAATTGTTGGTGGCCAGCGGTAGGGGCTGGCAGTGGTGTTCTGGCGACAAATGGAGGTGGTAGCCGGTGAAGACTGCCGGTGGAGCAGCAAAAATTTAGTTAATCTCCAGTGAAGACCTTCAATCATCTGGAACTTCTGTATTTGGTTATGTAATCTTGGTTTGCAGTCGGGAGGAGAAACTGAGAGCGCATAGGGAAAAAAAAAAGAAAAAAAAGAAATAATGCATAAAGAAACGAAGGAAAAAATAATGGATTGAACCCCTCGGTGTTTTTGGCCTAGATTTTTTTTTTTTTGGTCAGTCCTACTCTATGCCTACTCTACACTCACTCTCAGACTTTTGCACTGCTTCTTGCAGGGCGCGGGAGTCGAAACCCACTCCTAAAACTTACTCGTTCCCATGGCCTATGTTCGGACTCAACAGCTTGGGTGTGAATGATGACAATTCTAGCTAGAAATAGATTTCTGGAATAAAAATAGAAATTCTTGGATAAGTTTTTGAGCACAAATACCCGTTTAATAACAATTCAAAATTTTTGTTCTTGAAATAAAAATTCATTTAATAATGACACAAAATGTCTCCCTCTCGGGCTATGAGTGGTGAGTGGCGAGCAACGATAGCGGGGGCTAGTGCGGGGGCAGCGGTAGTGATGGTGGATGAACGACTGCGATCGGCGATGGCGGGTGGGCAGCCGGCTAATAGCGAGGACGAGCAATGAAAAGACTTTTTATTTCTCATTTATATTCCAAACCTATTTCTAGAGTAAAAAATTATTCTAGAAATAGAAAAATAAAATTATGTTGTCATATGAATTTCTACTCCAAACTTATTTTTAAAACTGAAAAATAGTTCTGGCTTGAAATAGATAGGTTATCATGTGTGCCTTTGGTGCCCCTTTTATTAGAAAAATAATAGTTTAATACAAAATAAAAATAATAACAAAAAAGTAGTTTATAAACATCACTATAAAAATAAAAAAATCACTGTAAATAGTTTGGTTGAATTTACAAGGCCATGTTAGATTGTATGCTCGATTTGTATTGGGTTACTTTACAGCATCTTACATTTTGGCCGTTCTTTTATTACTTTCTTAGATCAATTGATTGTGTTCCTTCTATGTTGCCTTTTGTAAGTCTTGATTTGCTTGTTTTAGTTGAATGTTGAGGTTATGCTTTGGGATCAAATAAACACAAACACATTGCATGGACACTAAATGACTAAGAATCTTAGGATTCACAATTTGGTAAAAGGTTGCATTAACCCCTCAATTGACAAATAATCAAGTTTAAGTCTCGAAATGTACTAGTTAGATAATTAGTGTAATCAAATCATTGACTCTAGATTGTACCTACCTATAAAGTGAATTGTAACAATAAGTAGTGGTCTTTAAAAATGATGCACTGTAATCATTCAATTAATAATACGAGTGGAACCTGGAAGAACTTGGAACTGACCTTAGAACATACAATAAGGTAGATTCTAGGTTTTAAGGTATGCGAGATAAGTTTTAGGTTCCAAAAAATAATGAATTGATTTTAGTAAGTATGTTCGATGTTCCAGGTGGAACCTATAAAAAAATCTGGAATCGCTCAAACCTATGTATAAGGACCACTCTCCTCAAAACAAGTTATCATGGCTTCAAAAAAGGAGATTGGTCGGATAAAAGAGATAATTATCTTGTATTTGAATACGACATGTTATTATTCAACTTGAGAAAAGAGCAAGAGAGGAAGAAGACAATATTCGTTTTTCTCTTTTCAAAGAACAATATGTCACATCTATATTAAAGCATTGATTGTTTTCTACTCAGTGTATTTGATAATTTGGGCGGCATAGTACCTCTTAGTGAAATATCATTATTTAGACCTAGTGAGTGCAGATATGGCGCCTTCCGAATGCAATCTTCTCTTTCGTCCAATTTTTGTATCAATTTTAGCCAATATGCTGTTCATCAAATCGAAAAAGCTTGGTTGATTTTGGGTGCACTGTGTGTGGAACAAAATTTATACCATCAGAAATTATTCGAAACAAGCTTTTAAATGACACATTACAAGGATTTGGGGGCTTATTTTGTGCAATTTATGGGACTTCACTTGAGTAATTTTGAGGGTAATGGAAGTTTTGGGATGAATAAAACCCTAACTGATGGTGGAGATGGCCACGTGACCGTTGCATGCTCATTGGATAGCTATTTTAGCACCGGTGATGAGCATGGGGTATAGCTCACTTCTTGGAGAATTTGAGAAAAGCCCATTTTAAGGTCCTTTAAGAAAAAGCGTCTAAGATGATATTTTGGCTTTTTTCTGATTTTTTTTGGGTTAATAAAACTAGAAAATCTCAAATTAATAAACACATGACATATTTATTGCAAATTAATTTCATCTCATGAAAAAAAAAACCCAAATTGGTATTCCAAACCAAAATCTACTTGTAATGCATACTTGTCATTGTCAACACAAATGGCATATATAAGACCTGACAAATGGCATATATAAGACGTATGAGAGGTGAAGAATGATTGATCCAATGTGGACAATTCACATATGTTGACATATATGCATTTTAACGGAGCATATATTTTGGCGAGGGCTATCAAATTTGGGATGTTCTGTGAGATGAAATTAGTTTGGATAAATATATCATGAGGTATTAATTTGGGATTTTTTTTTTCAAAAGATTAAAGCTTTGGGATAAATGTTTAAGGCGCTACTACTTAGAGTTTGTTAATGAAAGTAAACTCATTTTGTTTTTCATTTTGGGTGAGCTCATTGCCCTCGATTCACTCACGTTCGATGCCTTTCTTGCCTCTAATTCTTGTTTGCTTCTCTCGCTGATCGCAGCCACCAATGACTAGCCCAAGCATCGCCATCCACCACTAGAGTATTCGTTGCCATCCACCACTACTTCTCTCCCGCTCTATGTGTTTTGCCTCTCCAACAGCAATCTACGTAATAGACTATATATTGGGACGTGATTCATAATCTCAATTCGGGAGCTTTTATAGTTTGAGCTCGCATTTTATTAATAATATGGGTTTATACCCATGAATAACCATTGGGTATATATAGATCACTTTTCATTCAATTTTTGGAAAATGACATTGGAAAAATGTGAATGCCTTTGGATTAAAGGATTTTTCGAAATGTAAATAATGTTTGGTGAATTTTAATTTTAAAGAGCATAAAAAAACAACTTTGGTTTAAATGCCGTTTGATAAAAATTACATTTGTAACGGACTTCTAATAAATTTTTGTTAAAAAAAGTTTCTACATTTTTTTTTCTTTAAGTTTAGCCATCAGTGGCCAGCTATTGAATCTGGCTGCTAAATGGCCTTGCCTGAGTCGTACGATCTCAAGCGACCCCCAAGCAGCATTTGTTGTTGTGCATGACCCCTTAACTGGCGATATAAGATAAATCTTGTGTTTCAATTTCTTCGCTTTTATTTTGTTTTCTTTGTAATTGTGCATCGAATCCTTATACCATAGCTCGTCACTACTCATGTTCTTTCCTGTTTCGCTTGTGAAAAAAAATTGATAAAAAAATATTTGTATTGTCAATGAATGATGATGTGAAATCATTTGAAATCATGTCCTAACCATATCTACATCTTTCGTTTGATATTATTACCAAAAAAGACATCGAAACCCCTAGTGTGCCAAAGTTGGCACAAATGGATATTTAAGTATAAAAAATTACGAAAATGACACTTAAGTGCTAAAATTGGAATAAAATGGATTACTTAAGTGCCAATTTGGCAAA
The DNA here is from genome assembly GCA_017140325.1 of Eucalyptus leucophloia subsp. euroa. Taxonomy (NCBI): domain Eukaryota; kingdom Viridiplantae; phylum Streptophyta; class Magnoliopsida; order Myrtales; family Myrtaceae; genus Eucalyptus; species Eucalyptus leucophloia. The sequence continues at coordinate 11,071,828 of CM029468.1, forward strand.
AATCCAGTCAAAATGTTAACGTGATGATTTTCGGGTAAAACAAGTGCAAAATAGCGTCGTTTTGGTGTTGATGTGGTAAAAAATTAATATAAAAATTAATTAAATGAAATTTAAAACTAAATTTATTTAAAATATTTAAAAATAAAAATACAATTTTTTTTTTTAAAAAAAAAAGGAGGAGGCGGCTAAGGGCTAAGTTCTCGTTGCCGCCAGGAAGGGCCGGCAACTAGGGGGAGGGTTGAGCAAGGTCACTGGGCTCTAGTCGGGGTCAGTGACCTCAAGCAACTGGCAACTAGGGTCCATGAGCCCTCGCCCAGATCTGGCGAGGGGCGGTGGCCCTCGCCTGGCTGGGCCAAGGCCTACCGCCTGCTGAGGTGACCCCTAGTGGGCGAGGGCCGTGACCCTCGCCCTAAATCGAGGCAAGGGCTTGCGGGCTCTCATTGTAGGTCGGCCGGGGTCATCGACCCTTCTCGGCGGCAGCGGCGGCGAGAGCTCAGCCTTCTATCGCCTCCCCCTTTTTAAAATGTTTTAATTTTCTTATTAATTTTTTATCACGTCAATATCAAAACGACTTCGTTTTTGCAAAAGATACCGTTATGTACTTATCTCGCTAGAAGTTGTGCATGTTAGCATTTTGGCCAGACTTATATGATTTATTTTACTCTGATTTTAATACTTTTAAGTGTCATTTAGCACTCAAGTGTCGGGCAACTTAAGGAATCTTTTGCCACCAAGAAACGGTAAAGCCAAGCCCGAATATGAAAGCTTGATAGAGAGAGACGGAGAGAGAGAGCCGTAAGCTGAAGCTTTTCAGTTTTCAGATTCATCATCAACTGATGAAGCCAACGAAGTTCTGCCCTGCTTCTTCCATCTTCCTCCTTCTGCATGCTCCAGCTGCGATCTCCAGCGAGTTGTCATCCCATTCCATCCTCCATCTCCTTCATCCTTCTCATCTCCCTTTCTCGTCTCCCCGTCGTCGGAGGTTTTCCTCGACCCCTAACCCTAATTTAGACGACCCGAACCAGGTCTTGTGTTGCGTGAGGTCAAATCGCAGAGCTGCTGCTGGTGGGTTTACGAGTCTCGGTGATGCCCTGTGTTGCTTCAGTAAAATGATAAAGGCGAGCCCTCTGCCTTCCTCCAGGAATTTCAGTCTATTGTTGGGTGCTATAGTGAGGATGAAGCACTACTCGACTGCCATCCGCTTGATTGAGCAGCTGCCTTCTTTGGGGATTGAGGATGATGTTGCCTTGCTGACCATTTGGATGAATTGCTTCTGCCGGTTAAGGCAGGTTGATTTGGGTTTGTGTATCCTGGGCAGAATCTTCAAGCTTGGGTTTCCCATCACTGTGGTGACGTCGAGCACCCTGATTGATGGGCTCTTTATTCAGGGCAAAACTGATCAAGCGTTGAGGTTTCTCGATGATATGAGACGAAATGGCCCCGAACCTAATGAGACTACGTATGCGATAGTCGCCAAGGGGCTATGCAGGGCGGGTAACACCAGATTGGCCATCGAATTGCTAAGGGACTGGGAAGAGAGAAGGTGCAGGATCAATTCCTTCACATACAACATAGTAATCGATGGTCTTTGCAAGGAGGGATTGATCACAGAGGCCTTGAGACTCCACGAGAGCATGAGTAAGAAAGGTATCAAACCAGATGTTGTTACTTATACCTCCTTGATTCACGGTCTGTGCAATGTAGGCCAGCTGGAAGATGCTCTGGGATTGTCGAAAGAAATGACAAGCGCAGGCATCCAACCCGACATATTCACTTATGGCTCGTTGGTTCACTGCTTATGCAACCTAGGCCAATGGAAAGATGCTATTGTCTTGTTAGAGAAGATGATGGAGGCAGGAATTGAACCGAATGTCTTTACTTATACCTCTGTCATTCAAGGAGTGTGCAATTCCGGCCAATTCAAAGAGGCCCGAAGACTGCTGAGTCATATGGTGCGAAGCAGAGTAATGCCAGATGTTCAAACCTTCACTATTCTGGTGGATGCACATTGTAAAGAAGGAATGCTTGCAGAGGCAAAGGCCGTAGTTGACCAGATGATTCAATTAGGTATTGTGCCTGATATTTTCACTTATAATACATTGATGAACGGCTATTGTTTGCAAAATAGAATGGACGAAGCTATGGAAGTGCTTAATTGGATGGTTAAAAGAGGCTGCTCGCCTAATGTTGTTTGTTATAACACGTTGATTAATGGATACTGCAAAGGGAAAAGAGTTGACAAATCAAAGATGCTTTTCCAAGAAATGCTGCAAAGGGGCTTGTATCCTGATGTCATCACATACAACACTCTCGTAAATGGATATTGCCAGGTTGGGAACCTTCAAGCTGCAGGGGAGCTAATTAACGAGATGCAATCTCGCAATGTCTCTCTAGATCGTTACACCTTGAGTGCTTTCCTGGATGGCTTGTGTAAAACCCAACAGATTGACAAGGCTATGATATTGCTTCGCAAGATGGAAGGTTCCAAATTCGTCCCTAACATTGTGGCTTACAATATCCTAATAAATGGCATGTGTAATGCCGGAAAACTTGACAATGCAAAGGGGCTGTTTAATTGTTTGCATGCTCAAGGCTTGCAACCTAATGTGTGGACATATAACATTCTCATGCGTGAGTTGTGCAAAGGAGAACGTACGGAGGAAGCATATCTGCTTCTAAAGGAGATGGAAGGAAATGGATGCTTTCCAGATGGTGTTGCTTACAACACAATGATCCAAGGACTACTAAGAAATAACGAAAATACTAGAGCAGCGCAACTTGTTGATGAAATGGTTGAAAGGGGTTTTTCTGCAGATGTAGTGACAATGGAGTTGTGGATCAAATACCTCATGACAAATGGAACTTCTTCCTTTACTAGGAGAACTGCCCATTGTCTCTGAGATCTGTCCAAGTTTTCATCTGAAATGTGATGAAGAGTAAATCAGATTAACGCCAAGTTTTCTTCCAAACATCTTCTCATTGTGTCCCATGTCCCATTGATGAAGTTGTTTGAAATCTCAGAGACAATTCACTGAATTGAACTGCCCAAGACGGCAAATATTTGGAGGGGTATAAGGTGGATTTTTATCCTCATATATCTAGGTTTGGTATGAAATCTCTGTATTGAACTATTATGTGTACTCATCTGTTAGTGCTTTTGGTGCCTAATGTTTTTCAAACAGGGGAAATTCATACAAATGATCAAGCAGTATGAGGATGATATTGTATTAAATAGATGTTGATAGCGATAACTTTACTATGTAATGAAGTATATTATGCCATAAATCCTGATTAGCCTATGTTATATGTGCTTTGAGAGAGAGATCCTAGTTTTCTGTTATACACTTTCTTTTTTCACAATCTGATCCTTTCAATGTCCTATTTACCATAGATATTTCAAAGAAGAGGCAGACCTTGAAGTGGATGGTGTTTGAATCGGCAGTGGAGTATATTTGGGTCAAGCTGTGTATCAGATTATCACCACAGGTCAATTATATAGTTGGTTTATTTGCTCTTCTTCTTACATGCAAATAACAGCGAAGCATGAGGGACGACTTGCTGACTAAGGAACGTGGTTACAAGTGTATGAAAGCTACTTGAAGTATATTCCCCTTTGCACTGCGAGGGATTTTCCGAAAAGCATCTGATGATGGGTGAACATGAACGCCGTTGACAAACAATGCTAGCCGTCTTGAGTGAGCGACAATCAACTTCATCGTGGTCAGGCCCAGATTATGTAAATTCCATCATCTTTTCCATTGCATCAATTGAATTACTTTCCTGATCGATAGAGGTACATTCCTTGCCATTTTTGTCTGTCTTAATTACTGACTCGGGAGCACATTTTTCTGTTTGTTTTTAAGTGTCTCACTTACGACAGGAGGATTTCCCTGGACAATCTGCCTCTCGGCATGCCCTCTACTCTTTGTTTGCTGACCCAATCGTAGTAGCATGCAAGCGTTTTGGAGACAAGTCTTTGAGCTAAGTTCACTCGTGGATACCACGACAGACATGATCAATTGAACTCAGAAAAAAGAACTCGTCAAGCAAAAGGTTCAAATTGAAGTTGTGCATATATCACAAGAGGATCAACTCCTTGGCTGTCTCTTTTGCCCGTTTCCTGATTTGACAACACAGGTTCATTGGCTTATCAACTGAAGCAAGGCCACTTTTACGATGAAAAGTAAAATCTTCAGAGAAAATTGGTTTCTTAAGTATCCCCTACTGCGTTAGTAGATGCTGTTTTGGTTCAATCTTATGCTGATAAGTCCATTTTCTTTTTCATGCATTAGCTCATCCTCTGTACTTATTTTGGTTTATGCTGATGACACTTATGTGGTATGAGCAGTAATTGATTTGACATAGTTTCTGTTTTGCTAATTTGGCTTCTTGGAAATATTCTCTTGGCAACGAAAAGACTGAATCCTCACGTGGCATCTGTCTTGTATGCTGTAAATATGTTCTCAACCTCCTTAATGATTTTCAAGTGGTGATCCGTATGCAAATACTAGGGACGAAGTCATTGTTATTTCTTTTGGAATTTCAACAGGGAGTTGTGCGTCGAGTTCAACGTATATGTCAAATTCACAAGCGACTTTAGCAAGGTCGTTGCCATTTCTTTTAGCCTTTATGCAGCGTTTCCTTCTATTGATTCCGGCTTTTGGTTTTGCACTATCCTGCACGTCCTCTTATTTGCGTACTGCCGTCTCTTGAAGGCTCGCTTAAGTATCATAGGAACAAACCCAATGACGTGCAAATTAGACAATGCAAATTTGATCTTTCATACGAGTCATTAGCTTTTAGCTGCTTTCTTAGGTTTTCTCGGTCATAAAAAGGTGATTTGAGAACTTTAAACTAACAAAAAAAGTATAGGAGACACATATCATATCATTTCCCACAATAAACATGACAACATGAATGGCAGAAACAACTACACAAAATATAAATTAGGATGCATGACTAGAGCATTTATTCTTCAACACACTTAAGCAACGCACATCCCAGTGCTGTTGCCATTCAAACAAGGTTCTCTATGTTCGGCGCCAAATTACTTAACCAGTGAATGAGTAGTTTTCATACCTCATTCTACAATCTTCAAGCTTGACTTGAGTGCCCTAACTATTTGGACAGATGGCCAGTATTTGGGATTTAACAGAGATTATGCATATGCCAGTGTCACCATAAGAAAGTGCTTGGCAATAGGAAGTGTGACCATAGGCCGTTGTTGCGGGATAAGGAGATGCAGTGGAGTAGTTGTAGTCCACGTGATTTGGCATCACGGTCGTCATGTCCTTGAGGACATAAGCCACACCGTTTGCATAAGGATCGCCACTTCAAAGGGAACCAGTATTGCAAGCCCAATAAACTATGCCATTGTTCGGAGAACCTTTGACAATATTGAACATCAAGAGGGACAACAGTAGCATTATTCGTATCCATAATGTGATATACTTTAATTTTTCTCTCAACCCAACTTTGTACGTTGATAGGCTCAAGTCCTGACTATTTATAGCAGTTGTACCCAATAGGTTTTCTCCTATGATTAACATCTCAAGCTTTCTTCCGTGGTACCAATGCATAAACAATCTTAAAAGCTTCTAACTATTTGTTTATAGAATGGAAACAATGCAATTTCATATTTTGCTGAGGGCTAGATATGCGATTTGATCTATTTAAGTAATTCAAAGTATTTCTTTAGTTTGTATTTGTCCTTTTTTCTTTGGCTCACGTGTCCTTTTTACTATTTGAGCAACAGTTGCACATAATTGTACAATTTGAGCATACACAAATTTGTCGCTCTCTCCCATGAATCACTGATAATCCTGAGTTTTCTTTTTTGGAATTAGGGATAAGTGCATTGGAAGTCCTAAAATTTGTCATGAAAATGCAATTAAATCCTAAAATTTTCAAAAAGTTCAATTAAGTCCTAAAACTTTCAAAAAGTATTATGAACTCCTAAAACTTATCAAAATGGTTAAATCTAAGTCCTTTTATTGATTGCACTTTTGAAAGTTTTAGGATTCGGTTGCACTTTCGAGACAAGTTTTAAAACTTTATAGAACCTTTTGAAAGTTTTAGGACTCGATTGAACTTTCGTGATAAATTTTAGGACTTAATTGCATTTTTTGAAAGTTTTAGGACTCAATTACATTTTCATGATAAGTTTTAGGGCTTCTAATGCACTTATCTCTTGGAATTATTGAGGGCCTAGCCATGTTTCAATTGTCCCTCAATATTCATGTGTATGTTGCCGATGTTTCTCCTGTCCTTTTTCGTCTGGTACTCTCATTTAAGGGTCGTCTATTTCTCTGGAGTTATCTTTCATTAACCACAACAATTGTAGACAAATTAATCAAGAAGATTCTCGATTCCTTTGCTTATTCGTTGAATGCTTGTTTCTTCTTTTTATATCCTATATTGGATAGCATTTAACCTATTCTATCTTATCTTGAGTAGACCTCACAAATTTACATAAACCATTGCATTCACATGCATCCCATGAGATCCCTTGTTGGAGCTCACGAATTAGATGATACAAGGACAAGCATGCCCTCGCTTCTTCTAAAACTGTTGATTGGTTAAAATTCAGGGAGTGGCGAATTCATCATTCCTTCCTCCTCAGCTCTTCCCTCAAATCCAAACAGAATACCCCGCAGGTGCAGCCGTACAAAAAAAAAAAAGTCATGGAAGAGCGGTGTTTCTCTTGCAGAACAACAGAATGGCCAGGGACAGTTTACATCTACTCCACAGATTGGAACTTCACCCTTTTTGCCTCCAATCTTCCTCTTCTAATTCATGAAAGCAGCACAACATTCAACAAGAAATTAAGTTCAATGTTTTCCCTGCTTCAGCAACATCAGCAACGTTGATTGAAATAAAAACACCACCTCCAACCACATCATAAAATCCCCTTTTTCCATCGTGCTGACCCTTCCCAACCATTCAACATATCAATAGCCAAAACAAGCACCTCATCAATCTGGATCATTCAATCTAGTGGCTCCACCACTTTCCACATTGAAACACCTAATTCAATGTTCAGTTGGATAAATCCACCTAATAATTTTTCCCTTTGAAGAGAGAAAGGGAGGCAATCTACTAGAGGGAAGAGAAGTTCGAAAACCTATTTGGTCCAGAAGTCAACTTCTCTGATTTGAACACGAGTTTTACAACTTTTGATCCCTCCTCAAAATTTCTGATTAAGAGAGATATAATTGCAATCAGCTCTAAAGATTTTATCAAAACAATGCCAAGTAGCTGCCCAGGTTAAGCTGAAAAACCCAAATCAAATGGAAAAATATATGTGCAGGCACAACACACTCTAGACATTAGGGTGAGTAAACCATACAAAGAAAAATGTGCGAACCAGGAGACGCAGATAAGATGGGGCAGAAAATGATGCATACTTTTAATCCAACTAAACCACGCAAGAATTTCAACCAAAAAATAAAACCACACAAAAAACAAGGAATGAAAGAAAAGTTGTCACCTGCTCATGTAGATGCTCTATCTGCTAAGTTTGCTGCATCACGTGTAGAAATGAAGTGATTCAATGCAGACATTTCCACCATCTTCGTTTCCATTTGTTGGACTGCATCTAGAAGGCTCGTCAACTCTACCTGAACAATACATATACCAGAACAAAAGTCTGAGTGACTTGAATGCTAGAGTAAAATCACCGATCAGCATCATCAATAATCAGTTTTCCCAAGGAAAAAAGTGGATTCTGTGATTACCAGAAGGGCGCCTGTCTCACATCCAAGTGTTCTTGCTGGACTCTTAGAAGCTCACCTGGAACTTCGTTAGACTCTTTGGATTCTACATTACCATTTGAGTTATCTACAAAAATTGAACTGGCAGACTGCTTAAGTTTTCTTATAGGTCTCTCCCTATTAATAGCATCCTGGAAGCTTATGGCTCTTAGCTGATCAAACTGTGTAGTGACAGAACGAAGCTTCTCACTTAAGATCAATACCTACAGTACAAGAGAGTAATTAACAGCAAATTAATCCGCCAGCCAATGCATGTCCCATGCCACAGAAACCAAAGTGTAAACCACAATATCCTAGTCAAATCTGACAAGAAAACAGAGATTAGAAGTCGTCCCCCACTCGGGGGCTGCGGTCTCTCTCTCTCTCTCTCTCTCACTCGCGTGCATGGAAAACCAGAAAAAGCAAATTCGTCTGACCAAGCATAGGAAATTCATGCCAAAATAGAGAAAAATACCAGCAACCTTATGGCATTAGACATGTTACAACAAGAAAGAATGGACTCCTTTCCATGCTAATTTGGTAAAAATCCGGTCAAAATGCTGATGTGATGATTTTCGAGTGAAATAAGTACAAAATAGCATCATTTTGGTGCTGACGTGGTAAAATATTAATATAAAAATTAATTAAATGAAATTTAAAATATTTAAAAATAAAAATACAAAAACTTAAAAAAAAAAGGGAGGCGACTGAGGGCTAAGTTCTTGCCGTCGCCAGAAGGGCCGGCAATGGGGGAGGATTGGCTGGGCTCGCAGGGCCCGGCTAGGGCCGGTGACCTCGGCAACCAACGCTTAGGGCCCACGAGCTCGTCCCCCGATTTGGGGCAAGGGTGGCAGCCCTCGCCCATATTCGACGAGGGGCGATGGCCCTCGCTCGGCTGGGCGAAGGGTCGTTGTCCGTTGAGGCGACCCCTAGCAGGCGATGGCCCTTCGCCCTAGATCGGGCAAGGGCTTGCGGGCTCTCACCGTAGGTTGGTCGAGTCACCGGCCCTTCTCGAAGGCATGGCGATGAGGGCTCAGCTCTCAGCTGCCTCCCCCCATTTTTATTTGTAAATATTTTAATTTTTATATTAAATTTTTACTATGTTAGTATCAAAACGACGTCATTTTTGTATTGTCTATTCACATAGCGTGCAAAACGACGCTGTTCTACATTTACTTCGCCAAAAATTATGTAAGTTAGTATTTTGACTGGATTTAAATGATCTATTTTACTCTGATTTTAGTATTTTAAGTGTCACTTTCGTAACTTTTAGCACTTTTTTTAAGTGTCTTTTTGTCAACGTTTAACGCTTGAACCGATCTTTTGTTACAAGAAACGGTCTAGCCAAGCCCGAATATGAAAGCTTGATAGAGAGAGACGGAGAGAGAGACGGAGAGAGAGCCGTAAGCTGAAGCTTTTCAGTTTTCAGATTCATCATCAACTGATGAAGCCAACGAAGTTCTGCCCTGCTTCTTCCATCTTCCTCCTTCTTCGTGCTCCAGCTGCCATCTCCAGCGAGTCGTCATCCCATTCCATCCTCCATCTCCTTCATCCTTCTCATCTCCCTTTCTCGTCTCCCCGTCGTCGGAGGTTTCCTCGACCCCTAACCCTAATTTAGACGACCCCAACCATGTCTTGAGTTACGTGAGGAGAAATTGCAGAGCTGGTGGTGGTGGGTTTACGAGTGTGGGTGATGCCCTGTGTTGCTTCGGTAAAATGATAAAGGCGAGCCCTTTGCCTTCCTCTGGGGATTTCAGTCTACTGTTGGGTGCTCTAGTGAGGATGAAGCACCACTCGACTGCCATCCGCTTGATTGAGCAGCTGCCTTCTTTGGGGATCGAGGATGATGTTGCCTTGCTGACCATTTGGATGAATTGCTTCTGCCGGTTAAGGCGGGTTGATTTGGGTTTGTCTATCCTGGGCAGAATCTTCAAGCTTGGGTTTCCCATCACTGTGGTGACGTGGAACACCCTAATTGATGGTCTCTTTATTCAGCGCAAAACTGATCAAGCCTTGAGGTTCCTCGATGATATGGAACGAAATGGCCCCGAACCTAGTGAGACCACGCATGCAATAATCGCCAAGGGGTTATGCAGGGCAGGTAACACCAGATTGGTGATGGAATTGCTGAGGAACTGGGAAGAGAGAAGCTGCAGGATCAATTCCTTCCCGTACAACATAGTAATTGATAGTCTTTGCAAGGAGGGATTGATCGCAGAGGCCTTGAGACTTCACGAAAGCATGAGTAAGAAAGGTATCAAACAAGATGTTGTTACTTATAACTCCTTGATCCACGGTCTGTGCAATGTAGGCCAGATGGAAGATGCTCTCATATTGTTGAAAGAGATGACAAGCGGAGGCATACAACCCAACATATTCACTTATACCTCCTTGGTTCATTACTTGTGCAAGGTAGGCCAATGGGAAGATGCTACTTTCTTGTTGGAGAAGATGATGAAGGCAGGAATTGAACCAAATGTTGTTACTTATACCTCTGTCATTCAAGGAGTGTGCAATTCTGGCCAATTGACAGAGGCTCGAAGACTGCTGAGTCATATGGTGCAAAGCAGAGTAATGCCGGATGTTCAAACCTTCACTGTCCTGGTGGATGCATATTGTAAAGAGGGAATGCTTGTAGAGGCAGAGGCCATAATCGACCAGATGATTCAATTAGGTAAAATGCCTGATAGTGTCACTTATAATGCCTTGTTGAATGGTTATTGTTTCCAAAATAGGATGGATGATGCTATGGCGGTTCTTAATTTGATGGTTGAAAGAAGCTGCTCACCTAATGTCATTTCTTATAACACATTGATTAATGGATACTGCAAAGAGAAAAGAGTTGACAAGTCAAAAATACTGTTCCAAGAAATGCTTGAAAGGGGCCTGAATCCTAACATCATCACATACAGCACTCTAGTATATGGATTTTGCAAGGTTGGGAACCTTGAAGCCGCGGTGGAGCTAATTAATGAGATGCAATCTCGCAATCTCTTTCTAGATCATTATACCTTGAATGCTTTCCTGGATGGCTTGTGTAAAACGCAGCAGATTGACAAGGCCATGATATTGCTTCGAAAGATGGAAGATTCCAAATTCATCCCAGACATCGTGACTTACAATATCCTAATAAATGGCATGTGTAATGCTGGAAAGCTCGACAATGCAAAGGGGCTGGTTAATTGTTTGCATGCTCGAGGCTTGCAACCTAATGTGAGGACATGTAACATTCTCATGCATGGGTTGTGCAAAGGAGGATGTATGGAGGAAGCATATCAGCTTCTAAAGGAGATGGAAGGAAATGGATGCTTTCCAGATGGGGTCACTTATAACACAATAATTCAAGGACTGCTAAGAAATAATGAAAATACTAGAGCCACGCAACTTGTCGGTGAAATGGTTGAAAGGGGTTTTTCTGCAGATGTAGCGACGATGGAATTGTGGGTCAAATATCTTGTGACAAATGGAACTTCTTCCTTTACTAGGAGAACTCTCCATTGTCTCTGAGATCTGTCCAAGTTTTCATCTGAAATGTGATGAAGAGTAAATCGGATTAACGCCAAGTTTTCTTCCAAACATCTTCTCATTGTGTCCCATGTCCCATTGATGAAGTTGTTTCAAATCTCAGAGACAATTCACTGAATCAAACTGCCCAAGACGGCAAATATTTGAAGGGGTATAAGGTGGATTTTTATCCTCGTATATCTAGGTTTGGTACGAAATCTCTGTATTGAACTATTATGTGTACTCATCTGTTAGTGCTTTTGGTGCCTAATGTTTTTCAAACAGGGGAAATTCATACAAATGATCAAGCAGTATGAGGATGATATTGTATTAAATAGATGTTAATAGCGATAACTTTACTATGTAATAAAGTATATTATGTCATAAATCCTGATTAGCCTATTGTGTATGTGCTTTGAGAGAGAGATTCTAGTTTTCTGTTATACACTTTCCTTTTTCACAATCTGATCCTTTCGATGTCCTATTTACCATAGATACTTCAAAGAAGAGGCATACGTTGAAGTGGATGGTGTTTGAATCACCAGTGGAGTATATTTGGGTCAAGCTGTGTATCAGATTATCACCACAGGTCAATTACATATTTGGTTTATTTGCACTTCTTCTTACATGCAAATAACAGCAAAGTTTGGGGGACAGCTTGCTGACTAAGAAATGTGGCTGCAAGTGTATGAAAGCTACTTGAAGTATCTTCCCCTTTGCACTGCAAGGGATTTTCCAAAAAGCATCTGATGATGGGTGAGCAAGAATGCTGTTGACAAACAATGCTACCTGTCTTGAGCGAGCAACAATCCACTTCATCGCGGTCAGGCCCAGATTATGTAAATTCCATTGTCTTTTCCACTGCATCAATTGAATTACTTTCCTGATCGATAGAGGTACATTCCTTGCCATTTTTGTCTGTCTTAATTACTGACTCGGGAGAACATTTTTCTGTTTGTTTTTAAGTGTCTCACTTACGACAGGAGGATTTCCCTGGACAATCTGCCTCTCGGCATGCCCTCTACTCTTTGTTTGCTGACCCAATCATAGTAGCATGCAAGTGTTTCGGAGACAAGTCTTTGAGCTAAGTTCACGCGTGGATACCACGACAGACATGATCAATTGAACTCAGAAAAAAGAACTCGTCAAGCAAAAGGTTCAAATTGAAGTTGTGCATATATCACAAGAGGATCAACTCCTTGGCCGTCTCTTTTGCCCATTTCCTGATTTGACAACGCAGGTTCATTGGCTTATCAACTGAAGCAAGGCCACTTTTATGATGAAAAGTAAAATCTTCAGAGAAAATTGATTTCTTAAGTATCCCCTGCTGCGTTAGTAGATGCTGGTTTGGTTCAATCTTATGCTGATAAGTCCATTTTCTTTTTCATGCATTAGCTCATCCTCTGTACTATTTTGGTTTATGCTGATGACGCTTATGTGGTATGACCAGTAATTGATTTGACATAGTTTCTGTTTTGCTGATTTGGCTTCTTGGAAATATTCTCTTGGCAACGAAAAGACTGAATCCTCACGTGGCATCTGTCTTGTATGCTGTAAATATGTTCTCAACCTCCTTAAATGATTTTCAAGTGGTGATCCGTATGCAAATACTAGGGACAGAGTCATTGTTATTTCTTTTGGAATTTCAGCAGGGAGTTGTGCTTCGAGTTCAACGTATATGTCAAATTCACAAGCGACTTTAGCAAGGTCGTTACCATTTCTTTTAGCCTTTATGCAGCGTTTCCTTCTATTGATTCCGGCTTTTGGTTTTGCACTATCCTGCACGTCCTCTTATTTGCGTACTGCCGTCTCTTCAAGACTCGCTTAAGTATCATAGGAACAAACCCAATGACGTGCAACTTAGACAATGCAAATTTGATTTTTCATACGAGTCATTAGCTTTTAGCTGCTTTCTTAGGTTTTCTCAGTCATAAAAAGGCAATTTGAGAACTTTAAACTAACAAAAAAAGTATAGGAGACACATACCATATCATTTCCCACAATAAACATGACAACATGAATGGCAGAAACAACTACACAAAATATAAATTAGGATACATGACTAGAGCATTTATTCTTCAAAACTGTTAAGCAATGCACATCCCAGTGCTGTTACCATTCAAACAAGGTTCTCTCTATGTTCGGTGCCAAATTACTTAACCAGTGAACGAGTAGTTTTCATACCTCATTCTACAATCTTCAAGCTTGACTTGAGCGACCTAACTATTTGGATAGATGGCCAGTATTTGGATTTAATAGAGATTATGCATATGCCACAATCACTATAAGAAAGTGCTTGGCTATAGGAAGTGTGACCATAGGCGATTGCTGTGGGATAAGGAGATTCAGTGGAGTAGTTGTAGTCCACGTGATTTGGCATCACGGTCGTCATGTCCTCGAGGACATAAGCCACGCCGTTTGCATAAGGATCGCCACTTCAATGGGAACTAGTATTGCAAGCCCAATAAACTATGCCATTGTTTGGAGCACCTTTGACAATATTGAACATCAAGAGGGACAATGGTAGCATTATTAGTATCCATAATGTGAGATACCTTAATTTTTCTCTCTACCCAACTTTGGACCTTGATAGGCACAAGTCCTGACTATTTAGGTTGCATTTGGTAACGTTTCTGTTAACAAATTGTTGCAGGGAACAAAAATAGAAAAAACTATTTCTGTTTTCTATTTCTGTTTTGGAGAACAATTTTTGAACAGTAACTGTAAAAAAAATTTTGTTTCTAGAATAGAAAAAGAATATAAATACGTTTGGTAAACTTGTATAATTTTTTTTATTTTTTTTATTTTTTAATTTTATTTAATTTTTCCTTTTTTCTTTTCTTTTTTTTTCTCCTTTTTAGCCAGTCGCCGACTTCGGCCATGGCTGGTGACCGGTCAATGAGGGTCAGCAGCCTCGCCTAGCCAAGGTGAGGCCGAGCCCTGCCAAGGGCCGGCGACACTTCGGTGAGGTCGCCGGCTATGGCTGAGGCCGGCGACCGGCCAAAGAAAAAAAGAAAAAGAAGGAAAAATATGAGAGAAAAAAAATTGTTTCTCTAAAGTGTTTTTGGGAACAAGAAATAAGTTTTTCTTATTTCTTGTTTTTGTTCCAAATTTGTTCCCGAGAACAAAAAAATGGATTTTTTGTTCCCGTAAATCAAAGTGTAAACAAACGCATTTATATTCTTTTTTTTTTTCCTAGAACAAAAGAACATAATTTTTTTTTTTGTGACCCAGGAAACCCCGAAAGTCGACAGCCAGCGGGTAGAACCTGGGGGCAACATGGGGAAACCACCACCCCATGCCACCACGTAAGTCACCAAGTGGCCCACCTGCCTCCTTGCAACTTGCGTTGCAGGGGCTTCGAACTCCAGACCTCCTGCGTGGAAGTCTTGGAGCCTATCAGTGGAGCGATCGCGGCCGGTGGTTAAGAACATAAATTTTTGTTCTAGGGAATATAAACAAAAGTAAACAAACAGCCCCTTATAGCAGTTGTACCCAATAGGTTTTCTCATATGATTAGCATCTCAAGCTTTCTTCCATGGTACCAATGCATAAAACAATCTTAAAAGCTTCTAAATATTTGTTTTTTTTTGGTAAAAAGCTTCTAACTATTTGTTTATAGAATGGAAACAATGCAATTTCATATTTTGCTGAGGGCTAGATATGCAATTTGATCTGTTTAAGTAATTCAAAGTATTTCTTTAGTTTGCATTTGTCCTTTTGTCTTTGGCTCACGTGTCCTTTTTACCATTTGAGCATACACAAATTTGTCGCTCTCTACCATGAATCATTGTTAATCTTGAGTTTTCTTTTTTGGAATTATTGAGGGTCTAGCCATGTTTCAATTGTCCCTCAATATTGATGTGTATGTCGCTGATGTTGCTCCTAGCCTTTTTCGTCTGGTACTCTCATTTAAGGGTTGTCTATCTCTCTGGAGTTATCTTTCATTAACCACAACAATTCTAGACAAATTAATCAAGAAGATTCTCAATTCCTTTGCTTATCCGTTGAATGCTTGTTTCTTCTTTTTACATCCTATATTGGATAGCATTTAACTTATTTTATCTTAGCTTGACTAGAACTCACAAATTTACATAAACCATTGCATTCACATGCATCACATGAGATCCCTTGTTGGAGGCTTGGAGCTCACGAAATAGATGATACAAGGACAAGCATGCCCTCACTTCTTCTAAAACTGTCGATTGGTTAAAATTCAGGAAGTGGCGAATTTTCATCATTCCTTCCTCCTCAGCTCTTCACTCAAATCCAAACAGAATACCCCGCAGGTGCAGCCGTACCAAAAAAAAAAAAAAAAAAAAAAAAAAAAAAGTCATGAAAGAGCGGTGTTTCTCTTGCAGAACAACAGAATGCCCAGGGACAAATTACATCTACTCCACAGATTGGAACTTCACTCTTTTTGCCTCCAATCTTCCTCTTCTAATTCATGAAAGCAGCACAACATTCAACAAGAAATTAAGTTCAATGTTTTCCCTGCTTCAGCAACATCAGCAACGTTGATTGAAATAAAAACACCACCTCCAACCACATCATAAAATCCCCTTTTTCCATCGTGCTGACCCTTCCCAACCATTCAACATATCAATAGCCAAAACAAGCACCTCATCAATCTGGATCATTCAATCTCGTGGGTCCACCACTTTCCACATTGAAACACCTAATCCAATGTTCAGTTGGATACATCCACCTAATAATTTTTCCCTTTGAAGAGAGAAAGGGAGGCGTTCGAAAACCTAATTGGTCCAAAAGTCAACTTCTCCAATTTGAACACGAGTTTTACAACTTTTGACCCCTACTCGAAATTTATGATTAAGAGAGATATAATTGCAATCAAATCTAAAGATTTTATTAAAACAATGCCAAGTAGCTGCCCAGGTTAAGCTGAAAAACCCAAATCAAATGGAAAAATATATGTGCAGGCACAACACACTCTAGACACTAGGGTGGGTAAACCATGCAAAGAAAAATGTGCGAAACAGGAGATACAGATAAGACGGGGCAGAAAATGATGCATACTTTAATCCATCTAAACCACGCAAGAATTTTAACCAAAAAATAAAACCACAAATAAAACAAGGAATGAAAGAAAAGTTGTCACCTGCTCATATAGATGCTCTATCTGCTGAGCTTGCTGCAGCACGTGTAGAAATGAGGTGATTCAATGCAGACATTTCCACCATCTTCGTTTCCGTTTGGTGGACTGCATCTAGAAGGCTCGTCAACTCTACCTGAGCAATACATATGCCAGAACAAAAGTCTGAGTGACTTGAATGCTAGAGTAAAATAACCGATCAGCATCATCAATAATCAGTTTTCCCAAGGAAAAAAGTGGATTCTGTGATTACCAGAAGGGCTTCTGTCTCACATCCAAGTGTTCTTGCTGGACTCTTAGAAGCTCACCTGGAACTTCGTTAGACTCTTTGAATTCTACATTACCATGTGAGTTATCTGCAGGAATAGAACTGGCAGACTGATTAAGTTTTCTTCTAGGTCTCACCGTATTAATAGCATCCTGGAAGCTTATGGCTCTTAGCTGATCAAACTGTGCAGTGACAGAACGAAGCTTCTCACTTAAGATCAATGCCTACAGTACAAGAGAGTAATTAACAGCAAATTAATCCGCCAGCCAATGCATGTCCCATGCCACAGAAACCAAAGTGTAAACCACAATATCCTGGTCAAATCTGACAAGAAAACAGAGATTAGAAGTCGTCCCCCCCTCGGGGGCTGCGGTCTCAGTCTCTCTCTCTCTCTCACGCACGCGCGTGCATGGAAAACCAGAAAAAGCAAATTCCTCTGACCAAGCATAGAAAATTCATGCCAAAACAGAGAAAAATACCAGCAACCTTATGGCATTAGACATGTTACAACAAGAAAGAATGGACTCCTTTCCACGCAGAATGATTCATCAAAATCAGCACCACACATGCGGACCTCAATATTATTCTACTGCAATGCAAACTTCCCCCCAGTTTCTTTTTAGAAAAAAGAAAAGAAAAGTGGTGAAAAATATATCTGTGCTAGGAGAGAATTCTTCCTAGCTGTAGTATCTTATTTAAACATCAGTCTCCAACACCCATACAGAGGCTCAACCATGAAAAATCTCATAAAATATAAACAACAAACTTATGTCCTTTCTCGGAATCTAAAGACCTAAAGCATCTCCAGCCTCACTAGATTAATATTATATGTTTTGATCTAAATAAAGAGTAAGTGGACAATTAGTTTCCTTAAAAAACCATGCATGGTCATAAGATTATATTGCCATAAGATGCATAAAAGATAGAATTGCCTCACCACTCCCTGTTTGTGTGCTATAGTGTCAGCATTAGAGCCTCAGAGTTACATTATGTAAAATGAATCAGCAATAGCGATCATATTTATTTCAATATTTAGAGTACCGTTTATAGTGCTGCCTTGGTAAAAGCTGATCTTTCCCGCTGCTTGTGCATTATGAAAGATGCAATGGTAGCAGCCAGCTTGGACGTTGAAGGCATCCATGACACCAAGGCAATAATAAGATTTATGGCGCATTTGGTTCAATTTTCCAAAGGAGTTCCATTGGGAAAATGTTGTAGTGTTTGGCAAGCCTATCTAAGGGGCTTTTAGTCAGATGCTAGCTTTGAAAAAGTTGAAAGCCCAATATTAATAGAGATCAGCTTTGGGCTTTCAAATCAAATACTGAAATTACATTTTTTTTTTCCAAAACTACTATCATAATTTTTTTTAGTTTTTTGATTTAATTTCTCATTGTTCCAAAATTACCTTTACCATTATTAGGGTTGGTAAAGAGTTTGATATTTTTTAATAAAAAAGAAAAATAAAATCCAAAAGTCCTTAACATATAGCTTTGCAAAGAATAGTTTACCAAAAGCAATTTGTATTTCTTCAAAACCCTTGGCCTAACCCTTTAGGTTAAAGGTATTTTGGCAAAAGAATACCTCAAATGCCAAAACGTAGCATACATTTAAGTGCCAAAACTTACGAAAGGGACATTTAAATGCCATTTTTTATGAAAAATGAGATACTTGAGTGCCATATATGATGAACGCGCCAAAAATCCTATGTGATAATTTTTTTTTTATTAATTTTCTTGCTTATGTGGATACATAAAAATGATGTTGTTTTGGTATAATTCGATTTTTCATATAATAATTAATTAAATTAAAATTTTTAAAAATAAATAAATACTTAATTAAAAAAAGGAGGGGAGGAGGAGGATGGAGGCAGCCGGCGGCCACGCTCCTCCTCCTCCTCCCCTTTTTTCTAATAATTAATTATTTATTTTTAAAATTTAATTTAATTAAATATTATATTAATTATTCATCATATTAGTACTAAAATAACGTCGTTTTGACACTATTTAACAACATTAGCATACAACTCGATGGAAAATTACAATGTTAGCGTTTTGAGTGGATTTTATTTTGTTCTGATTTTGGCGTGTCACTTTCGTAATTTTGGCACTCCACGTGGTCCGTGTCAAGGTATTTGCTGAAGGCCGTTTTCAAAACTGAAACAAACGCGGCAAGTAAATAGAGGATTGACATTATGCATCTCGGTGCAAACTGTCCGATTTTTAGAGAGAGAGAGAGACCGCCGAGCAAAAGCAGAGCTTCCAGTTTTCAGATTCATCATCAAGCTGCTGATGAAGCGCGCCAGCCTCTGTGGTGCTCCCGTCTTCCTTCTTCTTCGTGCTCCAGCTGCGATGTCCAGCGTTCCTCGGAGGTTCTGTTCGATCCCTATCCCTTTTCTCCACGACCCGAACTGGTTCTTGAGTTACGTGAGGAATATTTGCAGACCTGGTGGTGGTGGTGGTGGTGGTGGTGGGTTTACGAGTGTCGGTGATGCCCCGTGTTGCTTCGGTAAAATGATAAAGGCGAGCCCTTTGCCTTCCTCCAGGGATTTCAGTCTACTGTTGGGCGCTATTGTGAGGATGAAGCACTACTCGACTGCCATCCGCTTGATTGAGCAGCTGCCTTCTTTGGGGATCGAGGATGATGTTGCCTTGCTGACCATTTGGATGAATTGCTTCTGCCGGTTAAGGCAGGTCGATATGGGTTTGTGCATCCTGGGCAGAATCCTCAAGCTTGGGTTTGACATCAATGTGGTGACATTGAGCACCCTAATTGATGGTCTCTTTATTCGGGGCAAAACTGATCAAGCCTTGAGGTTCTTCGATGATATGGGACGAAATGGCCCTAAACCTGATGAAAAAACGTATGCGATAATCGCCAAGGGGTTATGCAGGGCGGGTAACACCAGATTGGTGATTGAATTGCTGAGGGACTGGGAAGAGAGAAGCTGCAGGATCAATTCCTTCACATACGGCATAGTAATTGATAGTCTTTGCAAGGAGAAATTGATCACTGAGGCCTCGGGACTCCATGAAAGTATGAGTAAGAAAGGTATCAAACCAGATGTTGTTACTTATACCTCCTTGATCCAAGGTATGTGCAATGTAGGCCAGATCGAAGATGCTCTCGTATTGTTGAAAGAGATGACGAGCAGAGGCATACAACCTGACATATTCACTTATAACTCCTTGGTTCACTACTTGTGCAAGCTAGGCCAATGGAAAGATGCTACGGTCTTGTTGGAGAAGATGATGAAGGCAGGAATCGAACTGGACGTGGTTACTTATACCTCTCTCATTCAAGGAGCGTGCAATGCCGGTCAATTGAAAGAGGCCCAGAGACTGCTGAGTCATATGGTGCAAAGCAGAGTCATGCCGGATGTTCAAACCTTCACTATTCTGGTGGATGCACATTGTAAAGAGGGAATGCTTGTAGAGGCAGAGGCCATAATCAACCGGATGATTCAATTCGGTAAAATGCCTAATACTGTCACTTATACTGCATTGTTGAATGGTTATTGTTTGCAAAATAGGATGGATGATGCTATGGCAGTTCTTCATTTGATGGTTGAAAGAGGCTGCTCACCTGATGTTGTTTGTTATAACACGTTGATTAATGGATACTGCAAAGGGAAAAGAGTTGACAAATCAAAAATACTGTTCCAAGAAATGCTTGAAAGGGGCTTGAATCCTGATGTCATCACGTACAGCACTCTCGTAAACGGATTTTGCCAGGTTGGGAACCTTAAAGCCGCGGGGGAGCTAATTAGCGAGATGCGGTCTCGCGATCTCTCTCCAAATCATTATACCTTGAATGCTTTTCTCGATGGCTTATGTACAATGCAGCAGATTGACAAGGCCTTGATATTGCTTAAAAAGATGGAAGGTTCCAAATTTGTCCCAAACTTTGTAACTTACAATATTATAATGAATGGCATGTGTAATGCCAGAAAGCTCGACGATGCTAAGGGGCTGTTTGATTGTTTGCATGCTCAAGGCTTGCAACCTAACGTGTGGGCATGTAACATTCTCATGCATGGGTTGTGCAAAGGAGGACGTACAGCGGAAGCATATCAACTCTTAAAGGAGATGGAAGGAAATGGATGCTTTCCAGATGGGGTCACTTACAACACAATAATCCAAGGACTACTAAGAAATAACAAAAGTACTAGAGCCGCGCAACTTGTCAGTGAAATGGTTGAAAGGGGTTTTTCTGCAGATGTAGCAACGATGGAGTTGTGGGTCAAATATCTCATGACAGATGGAACTTCTTCCTTTTCTAGTAGAACTCTCCATTGTCTCTGAGATCTGTCCACTTTTTCATCTGAAATGTGATGCAGAGTAAATCAGATTACCGCCAAGTTTTCTTCCAATCGTTATCTCACTGAGTCTCATGTCCCATTAATGAAGTTGTTTTAAATCTGGGAGACAGTTCACTATATCGAACCCGCCAAGACGGCAAATATTTGGAGGGGTGGAAGGTGGATTTTGATACTTGTATATGTAGGTTCGGTACGAAATCTCTGTATTTAACTAGTATGTATACTTGTCTGTTAGTGCTTTTGGTGCCTAATGTTATTCAAACAGGTGAAATTCATACAAATGATTAAGCAGTATAAGGATGATATTGAATTAAATAGATGTTAATAGCAATTACTTTACTTTGTAATGAAGTATATTATGTCATAAATCCTGATTAGCCTATTGTGTATGTGCTTTGAGGGAGAGATCCTAGTTTTCTGTTATAAACTTTCTTTTTTCACAATCTGATCCTTACAATGTCCTATTCACCATAGATAGTTCAAAGAAGAGGTATACCTTGAAGTGGATGGTATTTGAATCGGTAGTGGAGAATATCTGGGTCGAGCTGTGTACTCAGATTATCACCGCAGGTCGATTACATATTTGGTTTATTTGCTCAGCTTCTTACGTGCAAATAACATAGGGATGGCTTGCTGACTGAGGAACGTGGCTGCAAGTGTATGAAAGCTACTTGAAGTATCTTACCCTTTGCATTGCAAGGGATTTTCCAAAAAGCATTTGATGATGCGTGAACATGAACGCCATTGTCAAACATTTCCAATGCTAGATGTCTTGAGAACAACGATCAACTGCATTGCAGTCAGGCCCAGATGATGTAAATTCCGTTGTCTTTTCCACTGCAGCAATTGAATTACTTTGCCGATCAATAGGATGGCTCTCAAAGGAGGTACATTCCTTGGCATTTTTATCTGTTTTAATTACTCTCTCGGGAACACATTTTTCTGTTTTTTTTTTTTATAAGTTTCTCACGTACAACAGGGGGACTTACCTGGACCATCTGCCTCTCGTCATGCCCTCTACTCTTTGTTTGCTGACCCAATCATGGTAGCGCGCAAGCATTTTGGAGACCAGTCTTTGAGCTAAGTTCACGATTGGATCCCGCGGGAGACATGATCAATTGAAGTCAGGAAAAATAATTTGAAGTTGTGTATATATCACAAGAGGATCAACTCCTTGGCTGTCTCTTTTGTCCATTTCCTGATTTAGAAAAGCAGACTCATGGGCTTAGCAACTGAAGCAAGGCCACTTTTATGATGACTCGTTAAATCTTCAAAGAAAGTTGGTTTCTTAAGTATCTCCTACTGCATTAGTAGATGCTGGTTTGCTTCAATCTTATGCTGATGAGTCCATTTTGCGTTTCATGCATTAGCTCATCCTCTGTACTTATCTTGGTTTATGTTGAATACACTTATATCGTATGATCGGTAACTGATTTAACATAGTTTCTATTTGGCTGATTTGGCTTCGTTGAGATATTTTCTTGGCGTTGAGATATTTTCTTGCATTGAAATGACTGGATCCTCGCATGGTGTCTATCTTGTGTGCTGTAAATATGTTCTTGACCTTCTTAATGATTTTGGGTATCGATCCTTATGCAAAAACTGGGGGCAAAGTCATGGTTATTTCTTTCTGAATTTCATCAAGGAGTTGTGCGTAGTGTTCAACATATATGGTAAATTCACAGGCGGTTTTAGCAAGGCGGTAGTGTTTCCTTCTATTGATTTAGGCTTCTGGTTTTGCACTATCTCGCACGTCCTCTTATGTGCGTGTCTCCAACTGCCGTCTCTTGAAGACTCTCTCTTAAGTATCATAGGAACAAACCCAATGATGTGGGTGTAGCTTAGATGCCCAATGCAAGTTCGATTTTTCATAATAGTCGTTAGCTTTTAGCTACTTGCTTAGGTCTTCTCGTCATATAAAAAGAAAAAAAAGGTTGAAAACTTTAAAATAACAAAGAAAGTATAGGAAACACATATGATATCATTTCCCACAATAAACATGACAACATGTATAGTAGAAATAACCACGCACAATAGAAATCAGGATACGTGATTAAAGAACTTATTCTTCAACAAACTTAAACAACGCATGTCCTGGGGATTCTACCATTCGAACAAGGTTCTCTCTATTTGGTGCCACACTACGTAACTGTTGAACGAGTAGTTTTCATACCTCATTCTACAATGTTCAAGCTTCACTTGAGTGCCAAGACTGTTCGAACATATTGCCAGTATTTGGGATTTAACGGAGCCCATGCATATGCCACAATTGCTGTAAGAAAGTGCTTGGCTACAAGTTGCGTGACCATAGGTGGCTGCTGCGGTATAAGGAGATGTGGTAGAGTAGTTGTAGTCCTCGTCACTAGGTGTCACGGTCACCGTGTCCTCAAGAATGTAAGTCATGCGGTTTGCATAAGGATCATTGCTTGAATAGGAGCCGATATTGCAAGCCCTATTAACTATACCGGTGTGCAGGGCACCTTTGACAACATTGAACATCAAGACGGACGGCATTAGCATAATTGCAACTTTTGAAGTAGTATCCATAATGTGATATACCTTAATTTTTTTTTCCTCAAACTTTGTACTTTGATAGGCCCTAGTCCTAACTATTTATAACAGTTGTACCCAAGATGTTTTCTCTTACGATTAGAATATCAACCTTTCTTCCATGGTACCAATGCATAAACAATCTTAAAAGTTTCTAGCTGTTTGGATACAGAATGATAACAACGCAGCAATTTGACCTGCTTAAGTAATTCAAAATATTTCTTTAGTTTGCAATTTGTCCCTTTTCTTTGGCTAACGTCTTTTTTCTACCACTTGGACAACAGTTGCACACAATTGTACGATTTGAACACACAAATTTGTCTCCCTTTCACAAATCATCGGTAATTCTGATTTTTTCATTGTTTGGAATTAATGAGGGTTTTATCACATTTCAATTGTCTCTCAATGTTCATTTGCATGTGGTTTATGTTGCTCATCCTTTTTCATCTTGCACTCTCATTTATGTCTCATCTATTTCTCCGGAGTTATCTTTTGTTGACTCCAATAACTCTAGATAACTTAATCAAGGGAGATTCTTGATTCCTTTACTTATTAGTTGAATCCTTGTTTCTGTTTTTTTTTTTTTTAACATCCTATCTTGCATAACATTTGAACTATTCAACTTTGAGCTTGACTAGTACTCCCAAATTTACGTAAACTGTTGCATTCACATGCATCCCTCGAGATCACTCATTGCTGCTCACGAAATACATGAGATATCTAAAGAAATAGCCAAAAGATTTATTCGTTGGATCATCTTATCGATTATCTCGATGAACACTTGGCAAACATGCTCATAAGAAATTTTCTCATCTTCAATGCATCAATAGGTATTCTTCGGAAATTGGCAAACATGCTCTGTTCCAGTTCGGAAGCTGGAAAGCCTAGATTTTCTCCTGAAGCCTTTCTTCCTGTGTTCCTTTCTTCCGTGGACGAATATTGAAGTTTTCTTCCTTGATTAATCAGAAATTGTAGCTTCATATCGTTTCATGATTGGGTAATTTCATTGCTTCTTTTTTTTTTTCCTTTGGTTTAGTGATTCACAAAGTTGAGATGTATCCATGTTGTTCGAACGTAGATCACTAAGAATCTGAATTATCAGAGTCTTCTTTTAATGATTTGTGATGGCATCGTTGTTGTTGTAATACTAATTCTAGACGAGAAAACATTTCAATGGGCGCAAGTTGCTTGTTGAAATGCCCCCATGAAGTCGCGAGATGTATTTGAGAAGGAGTTGATTAAATCTGCTGACTCAAAGGTTCATCATGTGTTCAAATCACATTAAGAATTTTCTATTTATTTATAGTCATTGTTTCTCGAAATTTGAACATTAAATCAAGAATAACGTCGCTTTTGTTTTGTTTGTCTGTTTTGTGCATTGTAACTGCTGATGGTGGCTGACATAAATTGCTGGAGAAATGATTGGGAGTTGATGGCCTAAGCGTTGATCTCCAGAAGCACTCATATCAATCTTCTTTTTTTTCCCTATCCACGCTTTAAATTTCTGCAACACTTTGATTGTGAATGATAAGTTGTTGGTGGCCAGCGGTAGGGGCTGGCAGTGGTGTTCTGGCGACAAATGGAGGTGGTAGCCGGTGAAGACTGCCGGTGGAGCAGCAAAAATTTAGTTAATCTTCGGTGAAGACCTTCAATAATCTGGAACTTCTGTATTTGGTTATGTAATCTTGGTTTGCAGTCGGAAGGAGAAACTGAGAGCGCATAGGGAAAAAAAAAAAAACAGAAATAATGCATAAAGAAACGAAGGAAAAAATAATGGAC